>JAKCPI010029185.1:0-20215 GCA_023213315.1 Euborellia annulipes | reverse complement strand
ATTAATAAATAGCAGATATTTTACACTTTTTTTATTTTTTTTTTTTTTTTGATAAAGTGTTGATTTTTATACAAAGTTGCAAAGGATTAGTTAAAAAAAAAAAAATAAAACCTCTTCCACTTCTCTCTTGGTTATTTTATAATACATATACTATTTATTTATTTATTTCGAAAACATAAATAAGGGATTATAATGAATTAATTGTCTGGCTATCGAGTAAATTGCCGCCTGTAAGAGAGAGAGAGAGAGAGAGTATTTTTGCCCTTAAATCCCTGGCCAATTTGTTATAGCAGCAAGCAGAGGTCTGAGAGAGAAAAGAAGAAGAGGGTTGCTTGCTTGCTTGCTGGCTATTAACCCCCCCCCCCCCTCCCCCCCCCGCCCCGCCAGGCCGTAGAGAGTTCATCTGTATGCCCCGCCCCCTTTTAGAAGGCGCGCGCGCGCTTTTCCCGCCCTCTTTGCTTCTCTCCCGCCCCCATGATTGATGAGCATTACATGCCGGCCTAAATACCGTGTAATTTGCAAATACAACGCATAATTACACTTGATTACCAACCTCCTCCTCCTCCTCCTCCCCCACCCCCACCCCCCTCTCCCCTCTCTCTCTCCTCTGAGAGATTAAAGCCAAGAAAGGAGGGAAAAAATTAAAAAGTAAAAACCCGCCGAGTAATTAGCCCTTGTACTCTCTTTTTTTTTTTTTTCTTACTCCCTTGGTTCTAATAAAAGAATGAATAGGCGGTGAACGGAATTCTTAAAACATTTTATTTAATAACACACTGAGATACAAGATGAACATACTCAAGGATTGAGTCCTTTAATTGTTAATTAATTTAAAAATAAAAAAAATAAAATAAATCTTATTTATTATTATTTTTTTTTAAAGTGAAACTTTTATTTTATCCCCTGAAATTTTTTCGATCTTCTACAGCATGTCGCGTTACAAGCCGTGACGTCACAAGGCCGTGACGCTACAAGCCATGACGTCACAAGCCGTGACGACAAAAATAGGAAAGTTGAAATTTAATATATGGTATATGACGAATTATAAAAAAATAATTGTGAGATTTAATTTTTCAATTTTTAAATGGATAAAATATAATTTTTTTCATTGATAATAATTATTTATTTATTTTATTTAGCATTACAATTAATTTTTTTTTTTTTTTTTTTTTGAGGTTAAAACGCAAGAATTGATTTTATTTCAAAGAGATGTAGATTATGTTTATATATATATATATATATATATATATAGCCATTTTGAATATCTTTCAAACAATTTAATCTCTATTTATATAAAAAAAAAAAAAAATAAATAAATTTATATCCAATTTTATCAAATAAATATTGTAAAGAATAAAGAATTATTTATTTAACTTTTTTTTTTTTTTTTTTTTTTTTTTTGGAATGGGTGCATAAGGTCCGAAGACCTATAATGACCAATAGTCACATGCAGCCAGGAAGAAAATAAAAACAAAAGGAGAAGCATAAAGGGGAAACTCAACTGCGGGAACTGAGAAGATGCCTGTTGAGGTTAGACTTGAAAGTCTGAAGATTGTAGGTTTTGGGGAAGATAGACGCAGGGAGCTTGTTCCAATCACGGGAGGTCATGGGGACAATTATTATTAAGTGTTAATTTTTAATTAATAAAACCTTTGAAACAAATAACCTAGTGTTTAATTTGTATATTTAATTTTAATTTACAAATTGTTTCAACGAGAACCAACGATCGAAAGTTTAAATCTTAGTGAAGGTTTTTTCAAAAAAAAAAAAAAAAAAAAAGATAGATTCAATAATAAGGAAAAGAGAGATTGTCAAAAGCAGCTAGAGCAACTGCTCTATTTAATCAGTCAAATAGAGCGAGATCACTCTAGAGAGAAAGTCTCGGAGGTGTGTCCACTGCTACTCTAGCTAGATTTATGTCAATCTCGCTAGATCTTAGACTTAATCTAGCTAGAGTGCTCTCAATGGTGTGTCCATTTGTAGTTTGAGTCTCGTATAGCTCTAGCGGGACTAAATCTAGCAAAAAAAAAACTACAGTGTACACGTACCTTTATGATGATGATGATTTATTAACTCAAATAGATTTTCAAAATTGTCGCCATTATTTCCAAATAGCTACGCCATTAACTCCATCAGTTTCTTTTCATTTTATCCGCTTTTTAATCTCTTTTTGTGGATTTTTTGATTGATTTTATTATTTTCCCTTGAAACAGATGTTTTTTTTTCCTCCTTCTTTCTCTATTAATTAATTAAACAAAAAACAAAATGCCCCTCGTTGCGCGCCAGCAACGAACCCCTAGAGGGCTGAAGGAAATGTTAATTTTAGGGGAGAGAGAAAGTCCATGGTGAGGGGGGGGAGGGGGCGGGATAATAAATCATCCAACTAAGAATATATCTGCCTAGAGGATCGTAATTTATAACTATTTACAGGCTAGTGTTAATTTATATGTTGTTGTTGTTGGCTGTTACAGGTGTGGTTTCAAAATCGGCGTACAAAATGGCGTAAAAAGCATGCAGCCGAAATGGCAACAGCAAAACGGAAACAAGAAGAAGCTGAAGGGGAATTGAGCGATCGGGAAGATGACGATTGTGGTGGTAGTGGCCACGGCACACCAAGTAGCAGTGCAAATAAACGCCTCCGACGGGAGATGGATGCAGCAGCTGCAGCGGCTGCAGCGGCGGCAGCAGCGGCAGCGGCCGCCGCAGCAGCAGCCGCTGCTAATCCCTGAGTTGTAGACGCGTCGCCACCGATTGTCACCCTCCCGCATCATCATCCTCATCATCATCATCATCCTCATCATCCTCATCATCCCCATTCATTTGTACATAGATCTACCCCGCCGTCCGGCGGCGACGCGCATTTTACTACCACCAGCAGCAGCAGCAGCAGCAATGTGATATTCTGATGAACTTATTATTAATATTAATAAAAAAATAAAAAAAAAAAAAAACTTGTACAAAGCAAATTCACCCTTTAAATAAGTTAATAATAAACTCGAAATTATTATAAATAAATACGCAGGGAGTGTGTCTTCAAATAATAAGGAAATCTTCTTTACTCATTATTTTATATCGCCAACTTATGAGTGTAAAAAAAAAAAAATATTGCCTATTGAATTTAGGCTCTATAAAAAAATCGACTCTTTAAATTACACTGATAATTATTTATTCACTTCATTATATAATTAATAATTAATTATTATTTTTTTTTAAATAATATTGATTGTGAGATTTAATTTAATTCATAAATAAATAAAAAAGAAATATTCAATATGTTGATGCTAATTTCACATTCTTACTTAAAAAAGAGAAGATGTAGAGCGTATATAAATATAACCTCTTCTTTTATTAAAATTATTATTATTATTATTTAAAATTTATTTAAAAAAGAGTTAACTGAAATTTGTTTTATTTTTTAAATAATAAAATATAAATTAGTTTTTTTTTTTAAGTCAGACAAAAAAAAAAGCGTCCCTTAATGATAAATTCCGGCCATATGTGTATATACGTATAATACCTGACTTTTCTAAAAATTATATTATTCTTAACTTCTTAGGAATTATTGAATAATAATAATTGAGAGATTTAATTTATATTAAACAATAATTAAAAAAAAAGGCATATTCAATATATTGGAGCTAATTTCACTTTCTTGCTCTGAAAATAGAAGATGTAGATTGGATATAAATATAAATAATAACCTCTTTAGCATTAAAATTCAATTTTTTTTTTAAATAGTTAAAATAAAATTCAAAATTTATTAATTAAATCTTACAATTGATTTTAAAAAATAAGATTTCCTTATTATTTGACGATAATATAAAATAAATATAAATAATAATAATAATAAAGCACTGATTTCTAATTAGAGTGTGTGTGTGTGTGTGTGTGTGTAAAGTAAGCGAAAATAAAAACACAAAACGAACTTAAAAAAAAAAAAAAAAAAAAATGATTTTATCGTATAAAAGTCCAATTAAGTTTGTTTTTGTTTCTCTAAACCCGGGCAAACCAAAGAGAATGTACATATTATAAATACAATTAATTAATTAATGTAGTGAATAGATATGTAAGTGTGTGTTTAGTTGCTCTGCGTGTATGTACTTGTATGTATGTTTGTTTCTCCTCTCTCTCTTTCTCTCTCTTTCGGGCAATTAGGAAAAGTGAAGAGGTCCAGGCATTAGGGCCATATGCGCCCATAAAGGCTTTGTTAGTGCCAAAAACACATCGACCCCCCTTCACCACCACATCCCCCTTTCACCACCACATCCCCGTCCTACTACACCTCCACATCCCCTTTCCTTTTCACACACCATTTCAATTTCCTTTCTCTCTCTTATTTTTTTTTTTTAGATTTAGCAATGTATACGATTTCTCTCTATCTCTTTCTAGGACCTAGTCATGATCATGATCATCATCATCATCATTTCATGCCCGGGTTGTTGATTTTTGTATAAATTGAATCGAATATAAAGGTTATAGAGCACATTTTCTAAATAATAGAGATCTCTTTTTCGTCATGGGCGACGTCATCACCTCTCACTTTTCTTGAAAAATGAATAACTATGAAAATAACTCGTTATTACATAATTTTAGGATATTAAATTGTGCATCAATAGAGTTATTATTTGTTGTCAAACAAAAAGTTGCTGTGACAAGAATTGTACAGAATTTAATTTTCTTTTCATTAAATTGAATCAAGTACAGTGAGAGTCAATATTAAGTCCCACCCCTGCGTTTTCTAGTTGTGATTATTTAATTGTTTTTATAAAAGAAAATGACAATCTTTATTGGTATTTTGACGTGACAACGTCTTACAAATCATGTGTCTATAGTAGCAGGTTAGGGAGGCATGCACGAAAAAGTTTATCGGCTTGAATAACTCCTCTGTCTTAAGAGGTATAATTATGGGGAATATACGGTTAGAAAGAATGAGTTTTCACCATTTATTTTTTTCCTATCATTTTATTTTACCGCGCTGCGGTAAATTCTAATTTGAAAGTATAAATCCCTGTAGATTTTTTTAGGTTTGAATTATAAAAGTTTCCATTAAAAAATATTATATATTTTTTTTAAAAACAATAAAATAATCACAAGTAGAAAACGCATGGGTGGGACTTAATATTGTCCCTCACTGTACACATACATATAAAATATAGTTAAATTTTACAAGGGAAAAATAGATATTTGTTCTGTCTTAGTGATTTTGTAAATAACTTGATTGTAATTAATTTGAGAACAAAAGTTGTAAGATTAACGATGGGTTGCAAGATGATAAACCTTCTGTTAAGTTGCACGAATGTTTTTTTAAATTAATTGGTTCGTTAAAACTAAAACTGAATATTCCATCCTTTAAACTATAAAGAATCTTTACACTTATTTGTTTAATTTTCCCTTTTTATTAATTTAGTGTTATGAGAAGGAGCTAAATATAAAAAATGCATTAATTTAATTGTGATTCCTTTAATTTTCAATATGTATTATACGGTATTATTAATTAATTATAGATATTTATCTGACGAAGTGAGGAAAGTGAGGTTATGTTATAATTTAAGATATTTGAAAGTGAAATTACAAATTATGACGTGTATGAAATTATCAATCATACAAATGCGCCCTTGCGGTCAACAGGCCAACTAATAAAAAATTGACATTGACCCTCGCACATAACCTCACTTCCTCACTGGCATTTTTATGTTTAGCTGTCTTTTGTTGTAGACATTAAATTACTAACTGATCGTTAAGAATTTACAGCCTCCTATAATTTAAAGACTCAGTAACGTAACTAAAGAAGCTTTAGCTATTTGTCGAACTGTTTTCTTGCAACCCACCGATAATCTTGTAGAGCATTTAATCATCTTTCAATTGGTGTGTTTGAATACTTGTTGAACTTGTTGAAACTTGCTTTTGACTGACGTAATAAAATTGTTATTATTTAAACAATATAAGGCGTAAGGACAGGGTAGCTTCGGTTTTAATGAAATATAACCATCATCAGTCCATTTATCGAGAGTGTGAACTCAAATGACAGAGCATTGAGTCATATTGCCGAGTTGTCAGTAGGTGTGTATAAAATACAAAGCAATTATACGATGAGCCAAATTTGAGGTAGAAAATTGTTTTGATTAATCTAAGTTGCCGAAAAGACTGTGTGAATGTGTGTGTGTGTGTGTGTGTATGGATGTGTGAATGAGAAAAAAAAAATCTAATTTCGTGGAGACTAACTACCTGGCTCCCCGATCCTTCCGCCTCTTATTGTTTGAATGCAACAGCCACTTGTTTTATTTATTACAAAAGTGTACAGGATTTCGATTTTGAGGTGAGGATGAGAGAAAAGACAAGTTCGATTCTAATGGTACGTGTACATTGTAGAGTAAAATCTAGCAAGATTTTATGTACTCTAGCTAGACAAATCTAGGAAATTTCAGCTCTATCTAGAGCACCGTAGAGTGGACCTAGAGTCAAGTCTAGCTAGGCCCACGGGGCTTGGTAGCGTGCCTACTTTCTATACCGAACGTCGCGGGTTCGGACCCCAGGCAGTCCGATGATTTTATTTAAAACATTTGGATACCAAATGCCTGGACCCCAAATAATATATATTCATAACGGTTATCGTCAAAGTCTTAAATGGCCTAAGTTGCCGAAAAGACTGTGTGAGTGTGAGTGTGAATGAGAAAAAAGAGTGAAAAACTATGATCGTTTAGTGAAGAAGATAGAACCAATAATAAGGAAAAGAGAGATTGTCAAAAGCAGCTCTATTTAATCAGTCAAATAGAGCGAGATCACTCTAGAGAGAAAGTCTCGGAGGTGTGTCCACTGCTACTCTAGCTAGATTTATGTCAATCTCGCTAGATCTTAGACCTAATCTAGCTAGAGTGCTCTCAATGGTGTGTCCATTTGTAGATTGAGTCTCATATAGCTCTAGCGAGACTAAATCTAGCAAAAAAATCTACAGTGTACACGTACCTTAATAAATGAAAAAAGATAGAGAGAGGTAGAGGGTTCGCATCCCGTCCCAGGCGAAAAATTTATTTCAATTGAATTGGATACTAATCAATTGAAATAAATAGGGACGTGATCTAAATGGCCTCCGATGCTGAAAAATACCAAAAAAAAAAAACTTATGGTTTTTACGCCCCCCCCCCCCTTTACTTGTAACCGCCCTTATTCAAAACTCAGATTTCTCTTTTTATAGAAAATGTGTTCTAAACAAAAAAAAAAAAAAAAAAATTTGTATATTTGGTACTTATGATTAGAATATTTTATTAATTGTATTATTATTATTATTATGTTTATATTGTAGATAAAATAAAACTAAAAAAAAAAAACGAATAAAATTCCGCATTTATATATATATATATAAATAAATAAATATAAATAGTAATATATATATTAAATTAAAATTGAATTTTTATTATATAATCAAAATAATATATTATGATTATTATTATTATTATTATAGTGTTTTTTCGTAAATGTTGTGTATACTACATCAAATTTTTTTTTTATTATTATAATTTCAAATTATCATCCCCCCCCCTCCAGTTTCACTCTCCCTCAAAATGGACATTTATAATTGTAAAAAAAAAAAAAAAAAATTATATTTATTTGTGATATAAATATGTTAATTATAAACGATGGTATTTTATTAACCCCCTCCACCCCCCCCCCCTTCACCATTCCCTTTTAATAAATCCCCGCCGAATTAATTATTATGTGTCATTTTAAGTAACATGACGCTCTTGTTTTATATTCATCAATAATAATATTCCCATATGTCAATTTTATTTTGTTGTTTTCCATCCGCCGGACTCTGAATTATTAACTATTATTATCCATTGCCATTAATTTTATGAGAGTGTCACTCAATTTTTTTTTTTTTTATTTTAAAATTAAATTATTAATAATTACTCACCGAATTCTCTCTTTTAATGTTAATTTAAATTTCCCGCAAAAATATATTTCATAATTTATACCAATTAAAAATTTAATTTTTAATAAAAGGATATTTTTATAATTTTTAATTAGATATTAAAATAAAGAGATTTATATATATTGAAGCTAATTTCACCTTCTTGCACTGATTCAAAGAGATGTAGACCGTATATAAATATATATAATAACCTCCTTTGCGCTAAAAACCCAATCTCCATTAATCAGAGACTTAAAGAAATGAGAGGCCGAGGTTCACTCTCTTACTTTTTTCGGGTATTTGAATTAATAAATATTTAATTAGGCCTATATAAATCGTCCTCGCTGCTTACATACTCGATGTATATAATTATCTAAAATATTTCAACCACAAAAGCTTTAATATACAAAAATTAAAGTCCTTACGAGCAGTGGCGTCATTTGGGGGGGGAGGGGGCATTTGCCCCCACAAGGGCTCTGATTTTTATAAAATTGTATATTATTCTAAATAAAATACTCCAAAATACATCTACGAGTATACAAATTGTACAAAATTAAACAATTAATTAAATTAAAAATGTTTTGGCCAAATTTGAGTACCCGTTTGTAAGTAAATTTTAAGAAAAAAAATGTTTGCCCCCCCCAAGAAAAATTTGCCCCCCTAAGAAAAAGTTGAAATGACGCCACTGCTTACGAGTTTATAGTTTTGAGGGAAAGTGGTGTAGGTGAAACAATATTTTTTTTTTATTTATTTTATTTTTTATTTATTAAAAAGAAAATTATATTATATTAAAATATACAATTTTACTAAATAATAAAATAAATTAAAGTATTAAAATAATAAATTTGTATCAAAAAATAAATTTTTATACATTTCCAAGTAAATTTAACACAAATACAAATCATTTTAAATAATTTAATACAAAAAATATGTCGATTTTCATCTTCTTTGAGAAGAAATAAAGAGTTACATTTTCATTGCAGTTCGTTGGAGTATTAACTAACCTGACCTGAAAAATAACAAACAATAATTGACTTAAATTAGAGAAAAAAAAATTCAAATTCAATGCTTACGATTTTGCTAGTAAAATGTTCCTATTTCAATATATTGATTAAATATTAATATTTCATTTTAAATAATAATACACGTTCAATTATCTATGAGTTAAATTAGCTACTCCAAAAACAGAATTTGGTGCCAACCTAACCAATTACTTGTATATTTTAAAATTAATTATTTTGGTGAAAATTGTTAATTTTAATTTAAATTTTTATAGCTATTTAGTTGAATTACTTTATAAAAATTATTTAATTAGTATGACTTCATAAATATTTAAATAGTTTAGAGCGCGAATTTCAAACCAGAATTTAATAAATTTAGATTTGTGAAATAAATTTTAAAAGAATAATTTCAAGTTTCCTTAAAATAATTATAAAATAATATTAATAAAATTCCTTGAGGTAGTCGAGTTATTTGAGAACGTTTAGACCAGTGATTCTCAACTTGTCGCGGTACACTTTTAACGATTTCAAAATTTGGCGGCACACAAAGAAAAAGATAAGTTTAAAAGTTGGTAATTTGTTCATAAACTTTTATATTAATTTTATTTCATATCCTGGGTATATTAATATTAAATTACCGAAGTATATGAAAAATGATGGAAAATTCATATTACTTTCTCTTACATCTATATATATGTAATATATATAGAGAGAGAAAGTATTGGTTTCATGTTAAAAATTCGATGTCGAGATTTTGATGGATCTTCACGTTTTGAGGTCCCCTGAATCCAAAAAAGTGGTTTTCGCGACATGGTCTGTGTGTGTGTGTGTGTGTGTGTGTGTGTGTGTGTGTGTGTCTGTCTGTCTGTCTGTCTGTGTGTCTGTGAACAAAATATCTCAAGAACGAAAAGAGCTAGGAGGTTGAAATTTTATATTTAAGTTAGGCACCCCCATGGGACGTGACACGAAACTTTTGAACAAAATAGACCAAAGAGTACTAGTACTTTACTGATGCACTTTTTCAGTTTTTTTCGATTTTCTCTAAATTTGCTCCAACGATTTTTTTAAATTCAAAAATCAATTATTTTTTAGATGCTCTTTAAAATGTATATTCTCATTTTGTCATTGAAATCTTCTGAAGACCACTTTACTCTTGTACTCCATAGAAAAGATAGGAGAAATGATTGCCATGGTAACAAAATATAAATATTTTGTCATACTTATAAATTGTACATCTTGAAAATCGAATGAACGGTACTGTCGGAAACTAAATACATTTCGCACAAAAAATCTGGTGTGACAAGCACAGTACACAACTTTCGATTACCGAAGGTAAGAGAAAGTTGTGTGCTGTGCGCCAGTCACACCAGATTTTTCTTTACAGTGCATCATGAGCAGGGCTCGCACCGGTAAAAAGACAAATCTTGGCGCCCCGGACAAATTTACCGGTTGTCCCTTCACCAATAGAGCGGAAGACAAAGGTAAGGATAGAAATGAATTGATTTCTTTAAATTTTAATATCTATTAAGAAATATTTGATTACTTACGTATTCCGGAATTCATCTGACAAAGGTTATCATAAAGAAAGGACTTAACCAAAATATAAAAGATTCTTTTTAAGAATTCACTAATGTGCATTTTAATATAAAAAAAAAAAACACCATTCATTAATAAATTATTATAAATATGAAGAGGTTACTTGCTGTATCAGGGGGGGGGGCAACCTACTTTCAAAAAAAAAAAAAATAAATAAAATAAAGAAAATTAAAAATATTTATTTCCCTCAAATAGTATGAAACAAATACTACTATAGGTTAGAGCCTAAAAAAAATTTTGATATTCACCGGGCTGATGTCTCTAGAGCTAGATACCAGTACTTGGGTCTGGTGCGTGCCTCCGTGCACGATGCACCAGGGGTAAATAACCGGGGAATGTTTTTTTTTTTTTTTTGTAGGCTATTGAGGGTTTTTATGCCGTAATTTAGGCTTTTCCCTCAAATAAAAAAAAAAATTTTGATAAAATCACAAAATTTATATATATAATTCGCTAATGTCCGTGTCTATCTGTCCGTCTGTCTGTCGGTCCCCTCTGATAGAGCAAGTAACCTCTTCATATTTATAATAATTTATTAATGAATGGTGTTTTTTTTTTTTGGAATTTTGAAATGAAATTTTTTTAAAGAGGACCTTCTCGGGATTACATGAAAATTAATTTCATGCCGAAATTCCTATAACTTTTTGAGTTATTAATATCTTAAAGTTACCGATTTCTCCCATAGGAAATGTATAGAGAAATATTTATGTATTCTTTTCATTTGTGTATTCCATGTATGTAAACAAATCCTCAAGCAGGCATTGAAATGGAATGGAGTAATAATATTCTTTTCGCCCTCGGGGCTTGGCGTAGAGGTTAACGTGCTAACCTCGTTAACCAAACGTCGCGGGTTCGGACCCCAGGCAGTCCGATGATTTTATTTAAGCCATTTGGGATACCAGATGGCTTAAATAGAAATGCCTGGACCCCAAATAGATTTATATAATTAATATACACGGTTATCGTCAAAGTCTTAAATGGCCTAAGTTGCCGAAAAGACTGTGTGAATGTGTGTGTAGTGTGAATGAGAAAAAAGTGTGAATGTTTAAAAAAAAAAAGAAGAAAAGGCGAGGGTCCGCCGCAGGCGGGCCCGAGCCAGCTGGAGGGGGGTCCAGTGGGGCGAAGCACATTCACACTGTCTTTTCGGCAACTCAGGCCATATAGGACTTTACGGTAACCGTTATTATTTATAATATCTATTGGGGGTCCAGTGGTAACCAAATGGCTTAAATAAAATCTGGGGCCCGATTCCGCGACCCTTGTTATTCATTCGCTACCAACTACACCAAGCCCGAGGGCTTCACATATTTATAAATTTATTTTACATCTTGAATTTTAATATACTAAATATATCTCGACACAAAAAATCTGGTGCGACAGTAACACCAGATTAACCTAAAGGTAGTCAACATACCTTCTTTTTATGCCTCAGCATTTAAGAGTAAGTGGAGGGATGGGAGTTTATATTAAGAAAGGAATGAGGTCAAATGAGGTGTCTGAGCATGCGCTTTAAATAAATATATGTCTGGCTGTCTGGCTACAACTCACCCCCACATAGAGGAGAGAGCTCACTCCCATATCATCTATCTTATCAATTCACAATTACGCCATGAGCAGCAGCAGCCCAGGGCTAGAGGGGAATTAATCCTAATGATTGGCTCGTGTTGTCACATGGCATAACTTTGCATAAACACGAATAACGACGTCATAATAAAACAAATGGCGATTATTGTAATGGAACTGCTTGTTCATTAGATTAATTAGAAAGGGGATGGGTGGAGGGAGGGATAATTTATCTCTCCTATCATATCAAATCACAAAGAGTAAAGAGAAGAAAAACACCTTAAGAGAAATTTAATTTATCTCAAAAGGCAGAGATTTTTTTTTCTATATCAATAAATTTAAATTATTTGAAAACATTTTCTTTTTAATTATTAATTCATAGCCTATCATATTTCTCTTCTTATGGTACGTGTACATTGTAGAGTAAAATCTAGATAGATTTTATTTACTCTAGCTAGACAAATCTAATTGGGTGTGTACACTGCAGAAATTTCAGCTCTAGCTAGAGCACCGTAGAGTGGACATAGAGTCAAGTCTAGCTAAACAGATATCTTGGGTGTGTAAACTATAGACTTTTGCAGTCGAATATTTTCTCTAGCTATACTCCAGTTATCTCTCAAATAATTTATTTGTATAACTTGCAGCTTACCGACCGTTTAGGTACCTTCCACTGACTTAGCTAGGGGGTACAGCCAGGGGAGTGAAAGGATTTGATAAAAAACAAATTAATTAAATAGAGGCGAGCACTGCACTTATTATGGAAAGGTTCTCACATCTCCTTCCATGCATTCTTATTAAAATTTAATACATAATATTTCTTTTCTATTAAATTCATTAAAATTATTAATATTTTATTTCGACAAAACTTTTCAATTATAAATATTTTAAATTATATATTATTACAAATTTTAAAATTAAATTTCAAAATAATTATTATATTATTAAATAAAATATAATTTGAATCTTTTAATTATTGATATGATTGAAAAATAAAGTTAATAACGAAATAATATTAATTATGAAGAAAAGAAATAAACACGAACAGCGAACAAACAAGAAACGAAGGGTGTTAGAGGTTAGGTTAGAAAGACAGAAATATTTACTGATCTTTTGAAAGAAATTCATAATGGCGACTTGAAATCGTATAAAAACATTTAAGGTATGTGCTCTAAAGAAGATAGAACCAATAATAAGGAAAAAAGATACTCAATTCAGATTGTCAAAAGCAGCTAGAGCAACTGCTCTATTTAATCAGTCAAATAGAGCGAGATCACTCTAGAGAGAAAGTCTCGGAGGTGTGTCCACTGCTACTCTAGCTAGATTTATGCCAATCTCGCTAGATCTTAGACTTAATCTAGCTAGAGTGCTCTCAATGGTGTGTCCATTTGTAGATTGAGTCTCATATAGCTCTAGCGAGACTAAATCTAGCAAAAAAAATCTACAGTGTGTACGTGCCTTTATAGTTTGGAGGGAAAGTGGTGCAGGTCTTCCGTGAACTTGTACTCCTGAAGAAGGGTTATTTGATAATAACAATTCAATATATTGTTTTTTAAATAAACCAAAATCTAAATTTAAAAATGATTACACCGCGCGAATTGAATTTATTTCCAAGAGATGTAGAATATATATAGCCATTTTGAATATCTTTCCAATCAGATAGATTTTATTTTTCAAAACAAATCTCTTTAAATTTATAATCATAAATAAAATATAAAATTAAGTTAATGGCCATATAGCATCATTTCAAAGAGAAATGTAAAAAGAAACTGATTGATCACGCAACAATGCATATAGATTTATTCTTTGACTAAACATCAACAAAAAAAAAAAAAAGAATTCAAAAGTATTTTTCTATGTGTCACGTATTTAATTGTATATTTAATTTTTTACATCGAATTTTATAAATAAATAAATTTTTGAATTATTATTACAATTTGATATTTATTATTTTAATTTTTTTTGTTTTTCTTCTAATTATTTCTCATGTTTCATGTTACTAACTTCACTCTTAATTAATTTCTATTCCAATTAAATCAAACTTTATTATTAAATTTATTTAAAACAAAGTTAAAAAAAAAAAAAAAAGGATATTAATTAAGATTGTAGGAAATCAGGCTGAACAACGTACACACATCAAAATCCCTATTTTTTTTTTTTTTTTTTAATCAATATTTAAATAAAATGAAATTTTATTAAATTTGTTTATATCTAAAAAAAAATAAAAGATCTCAAACGCTTATTAAAATCCAAAAGAGAGAGAAAGAGAATCCTTTTATAATAAAATATCCGTATAAATGTCTACAATATTTTTCTCCTAGTTTAAACTTTTGTTCTTCTACTCCCCCTCCCCCCGCCCTTCTCTCTCTCTCTCTTTTTCATTAATTTATTCATTCAAATATATATTGGAATCGAAATCGGAAAAGAAAGAGAAAGAAAGAAAAGAAAAAGGGAGAGAAAAAAAAAACGAAATTTTTTATTAAAAAGTTTTCAATTGCTTTTTTTTTTTTTTGAGTTGGGTTCCAGATTGTCGGCCATTATTATTTGATTAAAATTGTGTGCGTCGTCAATGTCGAATTGAAAGGTAAAAGTTTGAGAGGGGAGAGGGAGGGAGGGAGGGAGGGGGGATTATAATACTCTTGTTGACATGCTGCTAGTCTCTCTCTCTTTTTAGGTGCCCCAGATGGTCGGTCGAGTTCCACCCCCTCCCCCCCCTCCACCCACCCTCTTCGCCTCTCTTATACATTCAAAAGAAACTTAGAAAAATTCAGAAAGAACGACTTCTATATTCATAAAACTTGTCATCATCCTCCCCCCCCCCCTTCTTTCTTTCTTTTTTTTTTCTAAATTATATTTACTCCCTCTTTTTATTATTATTATTATTATTATGTTAAAGATTAAAAACAATCAATTTGAATTTGATAATTTTACTTCATTCTCATTTTGCCCTCAAAATTATTTGAAGCACACTTTACTCATGTACTTCATAGGAAAGATAGTAGAAATGGTTGCATGTAACAAAATATAAATATTCTCCCATGTTTATAAATTATACATCTTGAATTTTAATATATCGGCGGAAATTAAATATATGTCTGCACGAAAAATCTGGTGTGACAAGTACAGAACCCTACTACCGATTACCGAAGGTAAAAGAAAGTTGTGTGCTGTGCGACCAGTCACACCTGATTTTTTAAAGTAAATTCAAATACGTGTGAATTTAATAAATTATATACAAATTTAAAGAGAATTAAAAACTCTACAAATTTTGTTCTATTTGAATTTTGTTCTTCAAGTAATCATAAAGATGTTGTTCAAGTTACAAAATCACTAAAACGAAAAAAAATATTTCTTCTTTCAAAATTCAATCCAAACATAAATATCATTTTAAACATATTTGTATTTGTTCGAATTTAATTAATTATATACTCTTTGAGAGAGAATTAAAAACTCTACAAATTTTGTTCCAACACCTATTGTCATAAAAATAAATACAATTGATTGCAAAGCAGTTGACGTTTGCACTTAATTGAATTTAATGATTTATATAGGCTTAGTAATTGAAAGAGAATTAAACTCTAAAATCAAAATATAATGAACACTTCAAGAGAATATTTCCAGAAAACGGACCTGCTATCTCCTGTTGAGGGAATCAATCGTGAAACACAGGATCATCGCTCAGTTGAGGCTCTCAAATGAGAAATATTATATCCAAATAATATATAAAGATCAAATATGTAGAATAGATCCTCAGTTCCATGTGTAATTTAGATGAGAAGGAGAGCCTTTCACATATATTATTTGACTGTCCAATGTACCAGACAAGTAGGGATAGATACCTGACAATATACATGGGCGAATCTTATAGTTCAAGTAGGGGAGGGGGGGACATTGGGACACGAGGCACATTGGGACATTCGAATTTTAGCTCTACTAAATGTGCCCATTTTATTATAGAAAATGTTTTCTTAATAAAATGGGCACTTAATGCACCCTATCGGTCAAAGAGTACAACTCAAACTTTATATTTAGTAGAGCTAAAATTCGAATGTCCCAATGTGCCTCGTGTCCCAATGTCCCGCCCTCTCCCCTACTCTATTAAAAATCAATGAAAATAAAAACTAAATGATATTTTTTAATATGTAGTAGAAATTATCAAAAGAAGAAGTATTGTAATCTAATTTTAAATAACAAGAAAATTGTTTTTGTATTAGTGAAGGGAAATTAAATATGTTAAGATAAAAAGAAAAATTTTGTATACTATGTTATTTAAGAATAAATTGTAACTCACTCATTTGTATAGCAAATTGCTAAAAACAAATAATAAAACTTTATTTATATTAAAAAAAAAAAAAAAAAATTAAACTCTTTACAATTTTTGTTCTAACAATTTTTTTGTTTAAATTGATCATAAAGAAGTTATTCAAATCACAAAATCACTAAAACGAAAAAAAAAAAAAAAAAAAAAATTTTGTCGAAATTTAATTCGATTTTATATTTATTTGTTTTTGACCAAATATATACATGGGCGTAACTAGGGGGTCCCGGGGGAGGCCCCTAAGGCTCGTGTCCCCCCCCCCCAGAAAGCTCTACGACCCAAGAAAAATTGAGTCAATATGGGGCCTGATGAACGTGTGATTGAACCAGGAATCGTCAATATTAAAATATATTTGCTTCATACAAAATTCTATGGCTCAGAGCTTGGCATTTTGTATGAAGCAAATATATTTTATTATTGACGATTCCTGGTTTGATCACATGTGCACTTGCACTATGTGTATAATTCCCGATAACTGAAGATGACCAAATAAATTCAGGCCGAAACGTCTTATCCTAGGAGTTTTATTAACCTGGACAATCCCAATTTGGCTGATATCTCCAATTCTCCACTGTAGAGAATAAAAACTCTACAAATTTTGTTTTATTGACTTGTGTTCACAAATTGATCATGAAGATGTTCTTTAAGTTAGTTACAAATTCTCTAAAACGAAAAATTATTTCTCCTTTCAAAATTCAATTCAATTTTAAACATTTAGTTTGGCTTAGCGGTGAAAGTACCTAAAAGAAAAATGTTTAAATTTTTTCCAGAATCATTTGGCTATATTTAACTTGAATAACTGCTTTGCAATCAATTTTATGACAAAAGTTGATGGGACAAAAATTGTAGAGTATTTAATTCTCTTTCATTTGGTATATATTTCATCAAATTCAATCAATTATAAATACATTTAAAATTGAATTACAAAGTGACAAAATGTTCATTTTTTTTTTTATAGTAGTTTTGTAATTTGAATAACTTCTTTAGAATCAATTTAAGAACAAAAGTTGTTATAACAAAAATTGTAGAGTATTTAATTCTCTTTCATTTGGTATATAATTCATTAAATTCAATCAATTATAAATACATTTAAAATTGAATTACAAATGGACAAAAATTTTATTTTTTTATTTTAGTAATTTGAATAACTTCTTTAGAATCAACTTAAGAACAAAAGTTGTTATAACAAAAATTGTAGAGTATTTAATTCCCTTTCATTTGGTATATAATTCATTAAATTCAATCAATTATAAATACATTTAAAATTGAATTACAAATGGACAAAAATTTTATTTTTTTTATTTTAGTAATTTGAATAACTTCTTTAGAATCAACTTAAGAACAAAAGTTGTTATAACAAAAATTGTAGAGTATTTAATTCTCTTTCATTTGGTATATAATTCATTAAATTCAATCAATTATAAATACATTTAAAATTGAATTACAAATGGACAAAAATTTTATTTTTTTTATTTTAGTAATTTGAATAACTTCTTTAGAATCAACTTAAGAACAAAAGTTGTTATAACAAAAATTGTAGAGTATTTAATTCTCTTTCATTTGGTATATAATTCATTAAATTCAATCAATTATAAATACATTTAAAATTGAATTACAAATGGACAAAACTTTTTTTTTTTTATTTTAGTAATTTGAATAACTTCTTTAGAATCAACTTAAGAACAAAAGTTGTTATAACAAAAATTGTAGAATATTTAGTTTTCTTTCTTTTTGGTATATAATTCATTAAATTCAATCTATTATAAATACATCTAAAATTGGATTATAAATGGACAAAACTTTTTTTTTTTTATTTTAGTAATTTGAATAACTTCTTTAGAATCAACTTAAGAACAAAGTTGTTATAACAAAAATTGTAGAATATTTAGTTTTCTTTCTTTTGGTATATAATTCATTAAATTCAATCAATTATAAATACATTTAAAATTGAATTACAAATGGACAAAACTTTTTTTTTTATTTTAGTAATTTGAATAACTTCTTTAGAATCAACTTAAGAACAAAAGTTGTTATAACAAAAATTGTAGAATATTTAGTTTTCTTTCTTTTGGTATATAATTTATTAAATTCAATCTATTATAAATACATCTAAAATTGGATTATAAATTAACAGGTTTTTTTTTTTTTTTCATTTTAGAGATTTTGTAATTTGAATAACTTCTTTAGAATCAATTTAAGAACAAAAGTTGTTATTTAATCCCCTTTAAAATAGCATATAATTCATTTAAATTCAATCAAATTCAAATACATAAATTTACGATTATAATCATCAACAATGAGATACATTGTTTACAAAACAAAACATCAAAAGGGGAGGGGGGGTGTTCGTTCATTTCTATATTCAATTCCATTTCTTTTTGTTGTTATATTTGTATTTGTTTTCATTTATTTTTATGAGTGTCATAATATAATATTTGATGACGTCATCGATTCGTTTTAATTCAAGATGGTTGTTGCACGGCGCTTTTATCTCCTCCTTGTTGTTGTTGTTTAGGTCCATCGTCTTGTTATGTCCATCTCCTTCCCCTGCTCCTCCGACAACGACAACAACGAGTACAGAATACCAAAAAGGGGGGGTGGCGGGGGTGAATAAAGCCCGGAGGCCAATCATCGTAGAATATCTCAACCAATAAAATATAGTTATATTTTGGTATATGGCACAGGGCAAGTGTATTTGAGTGTGAAAACATTACAAGAGCCATTCTGTTAAGTGCCCCTCTGAGAGGGAAAGAGAGAGAGAAATTGTCATCATCGTTCCAACGAGTGAGTAATAACATTAAGTTAAAGGGATGCCAGCCAGCCAGGACAGACAGGGATTGTCTTTTCCTTCCCGCCTCACACACACACACACACACACACACACACACGTGTGATAAATTCTATTGACATGTTACAAAATTAAATCTAGAGATAATTAAATATATACAAAATATGTGTATGTAGAACATGTATTATTATCTACTAACTTCTTTTGAGAACAAAAGTCGATAGAACAAAGATTGTAGAGTTTTTAATTCTCTTTTAAATGGTATAAAATCTATCAAGTACAAATACATTTAAAATCTAATTAAATACACAGGTCAACAAAAAAGATTTTTTTTTTTGGGTTTCTGTTCTAATACTGGAATTCTGATTCTAGACACCAAAAAACACTTAACTTTCCATTTTTAGCTTTTAAAGATTGCTTTTGTTTAATTGGTACAGGGGTTTGAAAAAATTAAAAAAAAAACTCAAAATTTGTGTACTTTTTTCAGTTATTCGTTTATATCTCGTAAACTAAGCATATTTTGTGTACCATAATATATTAGAAAGTTGTAGAGCATAAAATTTGCTAAAATTTAGTTGATAAAATGAATTTCTAGACCCAATATTAACCGAGATACGGCCGATCAAATTTTCTTTTTTTTTTTTCATTTTAGACTTTTCTCAGTTTTTCGCTTATATCCCGCAAATTAAACATATTTTGTTAATTATAATACATAACAAACTTGTAGAGCATAAAATTTGCTAAAATTTGGTTGATAAAACGAATATTTAGACCCAATTTTAACCGAGATACGGCCTATCAAAGTTTATATTTGTTTTATATTTCGAGAAACTTGAGACTTTCTTCAGTTTTTCGCTTATATCTCAAAAACTAAACATATTTTGTATCATATAAAATTTTAGAGTATTAAATTTGCTAAAATTTGGTTGATAAATCAAATCTGTAAACTCAATATTAACCGAGAAACGGCCTAACGAATTTTCTCTATGTTTTACATTCGAGAAACTTGGTCTAACTTTGATTGGCCGTACCTCGGTTAATATTGGGAC
>JAKCPI010029184.1:0-51952 GCA_023213315.1 Euborellia annulipes | reverse complement strand
AATATCTCTCTCTTCAGTCATTAGTGTCAGACATGACTGAGAAGTAACTTTCATTGGAATAATATTGAGGTGGGTTCCCGTTTCCTTCCTCAGGAGCTCAAATAGAGTTGAATAATTTTTTGCCATAAGGTGGATTTGAACTCGAGTCGTCTTCAACTCAGGATTATAAGCTTAATAGTCTAGGGTTCGCTTCCCGTCCCAAACTACTATTTTGTATTGGCTTCAAGGGCGGGGGGACGAGTAAAGCGGGTAATTACCCCTGCCCGAGATTTAAGAAAAATATTTTTTTTGAGAATTAAATTTTATTTTTAATATAAAATTTTAAAAATGAATTCTTAAAAATTTGATTTGTATATACCGGGTGGGCCAGGGCCACTAGTGCGTGGATGAAAGATTGTGGGTTTATTAACGGACATTTTCAAAGTTTGTTGATCTTACACAATATGGGTGTTTCTACAAATTAAAAATATTTTTGTTCCAATTGCACTTCTTATATAGGGTGATCCATACCAAAGTTATGTTTTTTTAAGAGAAAGTTGTGTCCTGTGCGACAGTCACACCAGATTTTTTAATTAAGATTTTGTAGCTTGATTTACTTTTCTCCCCAAACCCCTTTAAAAAAAAATCAATGCCAATTTTTAACAAAGAAACAAATATTAAAATTGTTTTAGGTAGATTGAATCACGAACGGCCATTTCACTATCTGCTAATGACATAAAACCTAATCTCGCAGGTTTATAAAAAATAAAATCAAATTAGAGAAGATTACTTATTTAGCCTTGTATTAATATTTAATTTATTGCTATTTTAGTATTTCTCATTTATGAAAAAGATTTTAACTACGAAACGATTCGATCTGTCTACTTGCAAAAAAAAAAAAAAAATCTATCAGATAGGGAATTTTTTTTTAAGTTCATAAAAAAAATAGTTAAAACCTTTGGATGATTTTTTTTTCGATTTTTGTGTTATCTTTTTCGTATTAAAATATTCCAACCGAAATTTGCGTGTTTGAATATTCTAATTTAATTTTTTCTAATCGCGCTCTTTTTTCCGGTGATCTCTTTTTTTCTCAATTCTCTCCCTCCTTTTTTTTTTTTTTTGGTGAGTCATCCAGACGAATGAATCATGTTGGGTCGACAGACCAGTCTGTGGGTGGTTTAAGCTAGGGTGAGGAGACACATACAATCCATCCCCACCTCTCGAAAACGTCCAAAGTGAGACAACGAGAAAGCGATTTTTCCATTAAAAAAGTTGATAGGGTGAAACAAAAAAAAGTGTGTGGTAGAGGAGTGGGGGGGGGGGGTAGGGGGTAGGGTTCCGGGGGTCGAAAGGGATTCCACGTGTTTCGTTTACAAAGTTGGCCCACACACACGTGACTTGACTAGCAAATTGTTTTTTAATTGCTTTCCATTGGATCTTTCTGTCCTCTATTTAATCACCTCAACCCTAAATATGTTTCTTATGAGCGACTTTTACTCTTTTAAAACCTTTTGATTACCATTGGACAAGAAAATTACTTCGAAAATTGATTTAAAACTTGAATTGAAATAAAAGACAATTTAAATACACATCTAAATTAAACTTTTACTATTCGAATAAAAAATATAAATAAAATCAGAGAGTATACTGATATAGGGTAATTAAGAAAATCAATTTTGTTTTGATTGGCAACTATTAATAAATATATGCCGACACAAAAAATCTGGTGTGGCAAATACGGAACATAACTTTCGATTACTGAAGGTACGAAATTTGTGTGCTTCCAGTCACACCAGATTTTTTCCCATGCGAATCTCGGCTTCTTTCCTCTGTTTGTTTAAGAATATACTTATAATGATTATTATATCGGGATTCAGCCATTCTTGATTGGTCTTCCAAATATAATTTTGCTTTCAGACCTTTAATGATCTCGGGGATGTGTTCCAAAACGGTTCCTTTCCTGGTTTCGGACCACATATTACTCCTTTCTACTTCTTGTAGGAGGCTTTTCAGCTGCGTCGCCCAATTCCAATCAATCCTGTTATTTGGTAGAGAGACCTTTTTTTAGTGATTTAATTTTTTCTTGCTTGATTCAAATCATTTTTTTTTACTTTTTTCATAAGAAAAAATAAAATGAATGTTTGTAATATAAAATGAATTTATTATGAATCTAAATTCAAATTTAAAAAAAAAGCCGAAGATTTTAGGGAAAAAGCTGAAGATTTAGGTAAAAAGCCGGAGGGTTGGTCATTAAGTTCCAGGACTGATACACAGATGGCGCCCACCATGCCGCTTTTGATTTTCGGTAGTACCTACCTTCAAAAGATAGACTACATGTGGACATTTCATGACTTTTGGTTCAGTCTTTGTCGCTATATTAAGTCGCTACAATTGTTTCACCAAGACACTATTTCGGACCTCAAGGCTATGAACATAATGGTGAAATCGAACGATTTAAGATTCGAATTACACCCCTCATATTCACCAGACCTGGCTCCATCTGCCTTCTATCTCCTCGCAGGTCTCAAAAAGACGCTCCAGGGAAAGATATGGTGAGGTGATAGCCTATTTTGAGGCCAAAGAAAAATCGTTCTATAAGAAAGACATGGAAAGTTTAGAAAAACATTGGAATGCTATGTAAGGTGAACTATGTTGATGAAATCCAATTTTGTAAAAAAAAAAAAATGTTTTTACTGGTTAGTTCCGGAACTTAATGATCCAGGTGTTATAATCATTTGAAAAACAATTTGACCAGTACGACGACTAATTCTGTTCGAGGTGTGACTTTGTTTAATAACTGTTTAATAACTCGTGGAAATTAAAAAAAAAAAAAAATTGTATAAGTTCCAGGTATATATCATATTCCATGTTCTCTCCACTTTAATATGATTATTCCAATACCTTCATCTTATTTCTTTCTATGCGTTACTCCGTAAAATTATAATTAACGGAATTTATTACTAATTATCTAATTAAACATATTATGTTAAATTAAATTTAATAGGTGGAGAATAATTTATTTAAAAAAATAGTTGCGAAATTAAAATTAGACGGTTAAAAGAATCATCATCATCAGAGACTTGTTTTACACCGTCAAGATCGTCAAGATAATGAAACAAGTTAATTAGTGCTTATATCTGTCACATTTATTAAAAGAGTTAAGTCTTCTTCGAAATAGCTGCTTATTATTGAATTCAAGATAAGAAAATGTCTCCTTTTTTTTAACGTTGTGTAATTTGAGAAAATGAATGAGTTTTGATCACGAATCAGAGAGGCAATTGATAAATAATTGAAAATTATCGCCTTGAAAGAGTCATTATATTCATATTGGATAAATAATAATCAATTTTCGTCTCACTTGAATATCTCGATGAACCGCGCAAAGACTGCAAGAGCTGGTAGAGTTACTGTCTAGTTCTAGAGGTCAGAGGTTCGCTTTCCGTCCAGATAGATGAAATTTTTCTAAATCACTTTGGCTAGCAATTAATTTAGAAAAATAGCAATGGAGTCTAAATGGCCTCGCATGCTAAACCGATCATTAAAAATAATTATTAGGCTAAATTTACTATCAAGGCCTTATCCAGAAATTTTCAGGAGGGAGGTCTAGGCTCTTTTAGACAGCAAAAACCATTATGATATTAATCATACTAAAGTTATTTTTTAATGCTAATTTGAATTCGGAATTAAAATATGATAAATCATGATTATCCCCATTACCCTTCCCTCCACTGTCTCTCCGTCTTTACTATACAAAAAATTTCGAGTCCCCTCTATTTTCGGTGGATGTGAGGTGGGGAGGAAAGTCCGAGTGGCTATCCATGTCTCTGTTGACATTATTCGGAAATCTTTTTATTAATGAGTTTGCCAAGAATTTTTTTAAGAAATAGTGAATATTTATATTTTAGGTAATACGTAGATAGAACTTCTTAAACTTGAGAGTTTCCAATATCATATAGCAGTCTTTTCCAAACTTTATCTTACCACCTCAAGGAACAATTTTTTTTTTCCTTCCTGGATTTTTGTTCCCCCGATAGACCGATGGATCGTCCGTGGATTTTTGTTTTCCAAGGAATGGGACAACTCGGGTTTTTTGTTTCCCAACCTTAGTTATTTTGTTTCTCGAGGCTGGGATTGTTATTATCCAATTAGTATCCAATTGTATCCATCGTTATTGAACCAAGCCTCGCCCAATACTGGTGACGCTTGGCCCAAGCTTGGTCCAAAGCTTATCCAATTGTGTATTCCTACCTGGATAGAAACAATATTGTTTTATCATTTTAGTCAATGAGTGTGCCTCTTTGTCAAAATCTGAATATGACAAAAAAGGGCGTATTTAATAAATAAATTATATTAGGGATATCTGTTTAAAAACATCAGGTTTCTACGACCTTCTCCAAGTATAATTTGGACCGTTTATTTTGAAAGTGGTCTAAGTCCATTTTCTATTGTTTCGAGAAAATGAAAGGTTAACATATTTGTTTATTAAAAAATCTATGAACCGACCAATTTTCAAATGAACAAAACATGGGAATTTTTTAAGAAATTTACCACTTTCTAGTTATACATAGAAAATTTACATTATTTTAATCATAAATTATGTGAAATCTCATTAAAAAAAAAAAAAAAAAATGGACTTACACCACTTTCAAAATAAACGGTCCATTTAGTTAATTAATCACTCAGCTCAGCCAGCTCTCGCATCTCTATCACTTGGAACAAATAAAAAATACCACTTTCTATTGGTGGCACCTTATAAATTTTCTTTTGATATTTTAATTATCGTATAATATACATAGAATATTGAAACCATCGTCTGAAAATTTGAATTCAATGTTATCTTTAATGTGAATGCATCCATAATATCCATATAATAAATAGAATGATCTATCAATGGCGCCTCCCTCAAGAACAACAATACCTAGAAATGATGCCCCTAATTTCCTCAGTAATTCGGTTGGTTGCCCAAGGCCCTTTGGTAACAGCTCATTCACTAAGTAAAATAGCGGGGGAGAGAGACCCCGACACCCTTGGGTAACTTCACGAGAGAGCTTTCTAACTGGACTTGATTAAAGTGCTTATCCTCCCTAAATTGAATTTGCTTAATAGTAGGACCTGGAAAAAGATAATAGGAAGGGACAAATCATATCTAAATATACCTTGATTCTAACTTTTATTACTTTGAAGGGTTTTTAATCAGCTGTATTAATTAATTGTAGGAATAAAAGTACAAATTAATTTTTTGTCATAAGATCACTAAATCAATTCCAATGAAATATTGATGAATCTTATCTTACTTATACTATTAAACGAGTAATGTACGTTTATTTGTTTGTTTGTTTGTAACACATCAGTTTACGAAAACGGCTCTAACGATTTTTTTCAAATTTGAAAAATATTCTTACTAGCCGTCCCGCCCGTCTTCGGCGGGCTTCGCCCTCCAGGCTCCCTCCTGGACCCCCCACCAGCTGGCTCCGGCCCGCCTGCGGGACCCTCGCCTTTTCTTAATAATGAAAAGAAAATTATTATTATTATTTTGATAGTATTTCAATCTAGTACCTGCTGGAGGATATGTGTTTACATTCATATATAAATGCAAAGTACAGTATATAGTACATAGATATTTCTCTATACATTTCCTATGGGTGAAATCGTAACTCAGTTATGGGAATTTCTAGACCCGAATATTTTTCCTGAGTTCTCCATAACGTCCTCTATAAGCCTGCAAAATTAAGTTTCAAAATTTCACCTGGAAGTTGGTCAAACAGATTGTGGCAGACGGACAGACGGACACTCCGCTATTATTATATATCGATTTTCGGCACCAATATGAAATGAAATTGCGCTCACCTTTGGGAAAAATCTCGAGTTTTTTCGACTTCTTGAAATTTGCTTTAACGATTTCTTTCAAATTTTAAATACTGTATACTGTTAAAAATTTTCAAGGGGTATTAATAAAATGTTTAAATACTTAATAAACCTTATATTATAAATAAATAAATATATTTAATATTTGCTGAGTATCTCCTAAGCACGAGTTATAGAGATTTTTAAAAGTCGACTTTCAGAAATGATTAATCGATTCCGAGAATCGAAAAATGTCGAGTCGATTCCAAAATCGAAATTCGACTTTTCGAGCGCCTTTCCCATCCCTAATCTATCTACCGGCACCTCGTGAAGTTACATCATTTCCTATCTCTAACTCCTCCTCCTGCTTTCATTTCTAGCTAATTAGCTAATCCTTATTTCATGTTTTATTTTTTTATTTTTATCTAACCTCTTATATGCTAGATAGGATGTCCTGTTTTGAGGAGGTACTCCCTCAGCAGCGTCGTATAGCCTATTTACTCTTTTCCAAGAATGCTTTATTAAATTCCCTCATATGAATTGGTGTATTGTAATAAGTAAGTCTTTGAGATTAATGGCTCAATTAATCCGCGTTCAACTTAGTATTTTTTTTAATTTGAAGTTAATTTCAACAATTCCATGATCGTAACATATTGAATTCAATATAAAACACTATTTGCTCTTTTCTTTTGATTGAGAATTTCTATTTTCGATTAAGAATTTAATTAAACCTCGCAATTTCTTTAATTAATTTAGCTCTCTTCTCTCTCTCTCTCTTTACGTGCCCTTTTCTGGAATTCGGAAGGAATTATTCTTAATATCGACAATTTTATTAATAAAGTGGATGAATATTTTATTGGTGTGTCGGCGATATTAAAAAAGTTGGCTCTCCGATTTTTTTATTCCTATACAGTACGAATGAAATGAAATATTCATTCATTTATGTAAATTGTATCTCTTTTTAAATTAAAAAATATCGTATTTTGAGTTGATTTTTTTACCAGATACAATTATTTTAATTTATTAACGAATGGCATTTGCTTGGTTTATTAGCATTTGCTACTGACCCTTAATCAAGAGCAAATTCACTTTATAATTATTGTGTACTATATCATTGAATAGCTTTGATATGCATCTATTGTTCTAATTGGCACGTGTACACACACTCTATGGGCTTTAGAATTTAACCTTATTGTATTAAAAATCAAATAAAATAAAAAACTATGGGTATTATAGGGGATAAAAATTGCTAGATAATTTATAGAACGTATATATTTATTAAAAGTACTAATATTTTCTTAATAAATGCATTACTAATGATTAAAGCTTTTGTGGTTTGAATTATCATTATTAAGGGAATTTTTAGTTATAAACCACATTTTTGTATTAATTATTTATTAAAAAATATAAATACTGTACAACGTTTCGACTGCTTTTTCTGCAGCCGTTCTCAAGTACTGTGCACTTGGTCCGATTCAAGTGAACCTGAATCATACTAAAAAATACAAAAAAATTGTTTTTTTTTTCAGTCTCGTACTTTACTGAAAAAAAAAACAATTTTTAGTATGATGACTTGAAATTTTCGAATAAAATATCATTTTTCAATTTCTAAAGTTTCACGAGAAAGCTGAAAAAATTTCATAAAAAAGTTAAGTAAAAAATAAACCAAATTTCAAGAAAAAATTTTTTATAACAAAAAAAAAAAAAAATAGAAGCAATCGTCGGCACATCTTGAAATTAGGGAGGATAATTGTAGAATTAGTTGAAGTTTTTTTTGAGTTAAAAAAAAAAAAAAATGGTCGGATTAAAATTAGGGTTTTTTCAAAAAAACTGAAATATTTCATATATCTGGGCTCATAGGCGTAGCCACGGGGGGTTTTGGGGGTTCAAACCCCCCCCCCATTGGACCCAAGCCATGACTAGATATTTAAGCTCTATAATACAAAATACTTTTTCTCTCTATATATTTCATATATAGTGTAAGAGAAAGTAAAATATAATAATTTTCTCTAGCTTAAAAAAAAAAAAAATTAAATAAAACGCAAAAAATTCGAGAAAATTCAGAATTTTCCCATTGAAAAGAATTGATTTTTGTTATGCTTTATAAAAAATTAAAGCCGCTTAAAATTTATTAAATCTCGCAAATGAAAAATAATAAAAATTATTATATAAATAAATTTTTTATTTTTTTTTCTTAAAGAGGTCTGAGATAGGAGTCTGGTCAAGAGAAACACATAGAGGGACACCCAGGTATTTTAGGTCCATATACATAAAATTGAGATTTGCATTATTTATTGCCTGATACGAGTTGATTGAAAAATTGCGGCACTTAATTAAGAAAGGGCGGGCCCGAGCCACCTCGAGGGGGTCGGGGGGCGAAGCGAAGGTGGGGTAAGTGGCTAGTCATATATTTCATTAGACGCCTTATACTGCCCTATTAGTCGGGGTGGAGGGGGAGAAATAATCCTAAACCCCCCCCCCATCAAAAATTTCTGGCTACGCCCATGTCTGGGCTTCTAAAATAATTTTTGTATTTTTTTCTGAAAACTACATTAAAAAACGAAATTTTTATAGCCTCGCGGGGTTCCGAAATAATTTTAAAATAAGTTATAGTTATTTGAAAAAAAAAGAGCAGTTTTTTTCAAAAATCCATAACTTTTTTTTTAGTTGGGTAAAAAAAATTCTCAAAAATGTCTTTTAAGGGGTAGAAAAAAGATAGGAAATTTTCAGCGAAATCCGCGGGGGTCAGAAAAAAAATTTGCCGATTTGGCATGGAATGACCCATTACTGTAGATCTTAATAAGACAAATATGTATATTTATTATTAATACAGTATAAATACAAAAATAAAATACGTTTATTAGTCTAACTTAAAGTTAAAAATATGGGGATTCACTTCCCCGAGACTTTCTCGTATATTTTTTTTGGAATTACGTCTGGGTGTGTGTGTAAACACGATTGCTTAAAAACCAAAGCAGCTAGATCGATGAAATTTGGTATATGCTCCTTACACTAAAATTGTAGATTTCTATCAACTTTTGGAGTAAATACGTCACTTGGAAGTAGTACTTTACTTAAAAAGTTTTTTCAAAAATTTTGAAATTTTCAATTTTTTTGTTATATTATGATAAAATACTCTATTTTAAAAAGTTTTTTATTCTTTGACATTTTTTCGAAAACTGAATAGTTTTTGAAATAATCAAAGAAGAAATAGAAAATATTCGTTAATTTTGATAAAAAATCAAAACAAAATCATACAGGTGTCATTAAAAAAGGGCAAATATAAACAAATTCATTTGTTTCACAAATTCATTTGTTTATATTTACCCTTTTTTAATGACACCTGTATGATTTTGTTTTGATTTTTTATCAAAATTAACGAATATTTTCTATTTCTTCTTTTGATTATTTCAAAAACTATTCAGTTTTCGAAAAAATGTCAAAGAATAAAAACTTTTAAAATAGAGTATTTTATCATAATATAACAAAAAAATTGAAAATTTCAAAATTTTTGAAAAAACTTTTTAAGTAAAGTACTACTTCCAAGTGACGTATTTACTCCAAAAGTTGATAGAAATCTACAATTTTAGTGTAAGGAGCATATACCAAATTTCATCGATCTAGCTGCTTTGGCTTTTAAGCAATCGTGTTCACACACACACACACAGACATAATGCCAAAAATGGTATTTTTGGACTCAGGGAGGTCTAAAATGTGGAGAAACATCAAAATCTCGAAGTCGAATTTTTTTACGATTACATAACTTTCTCTATACGAGAAAGTAAAAAAAAGAGCAAGCAACCGCTTAATCAAGTTAAAAGGACAAAGTTTCGATCGATTGTGCATTGTCTGTATTACAGAAGGTCCATTCCAATCGGATGCTCTGCTTGTTCCGGAGTCATGTCTCTTCGACCATATCCACAACGAGTCGCGATGCTGGCCCCTGGAACTTTGGAACGGAACCGCCGCCCAATCATGCCGGGAACGAGGTCATTCTCTTCGGTCGTTTGCGATGCTCTTGCCTTGCGGAATATCCCTTTTCTCTGGCGTCGAGTTTGTCTGCTGTCCGCAACATTTTAAAGGTGAACAACAACCAGACGACACCTTTTGATTAGCCTCCTTCTATACCTTTGCTTTTTTTGTCTGCTAATCCTGTTATTTGCCAAAAGTAAAATAAATTGCTCAATTTTAAAACTTCACCAACTAAACTAAGTCTTTCATAGAAGTAATTTACTGTTAATTGTAGCTAGATTAAAAATAAATATTTAGAGTGGTTCTTTACCAGTGTTCCTCTTCATGTAAATTTTGATAAATTTCTCTTGCTATCCAGTGGTTGTATTTAGAGTAATGAAAGGAATATAATATGAAAATAAATGTGTCTGGTTACCGGAAGACACCGTAGGCAATACTTAATGTAATTTTTTGATTAAATGCTCCAAAGTTTTTTCGACAATGAATCCACACATTCCATTTAAACAGTGCTGGTACGCTATAGAGTAGTGATGGTGAACCTATGATCCGTGGGTCAGACTTAACTGACCCACAATTGCTACTCACAGAAACTCACCTAAAAAGGTTGCACTTGAAGGAGGAGACTCACTAAAAATTTTTAAATCGTCAAACCACGCCCATTTTTACCCGTTAAGCCAGTTGAATTTTAAAGATGTTTACAATTTACAAATTTTTTAAACTTTTTTTTAATTCTATATTTTCCGGCTGTGACTCGGAGCCGTTCAGCCCTCCCCATTTTTGTCTTACAATATTGTATAAATCTTGTGGTACATTCGTAGTTACATAAGTAAATTACATAAACGACACTTTTACAAAAAAATGATAAAATACAATTTTTAAACTTAACTCTGCTGCAAATGGCCATTAGCGACCCATGAGCTAGTACTAAAAAAAATATGAACATAATTTGACCCACGTCTCAAAAAGATTCGCCATCCCTGCTCTAGAGATTAAGGTGCGCGTCTCGAAAAGTCGTTAGAAAGCTTTTGACTACCGAGTTCCTCTAGGCGGCAAGAGATGGCGGTAGTTTTTTCCATAGGAATACATGGGATAAATTCCATTTCATTCTAGAGCTTCCAGCTAATTAATTAAAGGCAAAAAATTAATTATTCTTTAACATAATGATTACTAATTTAATTATCTACAACTTATAGAGCTCCTTTTTTTAAAATATCATTTATTTAATGAGATTAATCTAAAAAAAAAATTTAGGTACCGCCGGGATTTGCACCACGGATCTTGTCGATTTACGCTCAACACGCCCTACTGTTGGACCACAGTACGCACTCGCTTATTTAAATTATGATAGATCGCTGATTTCAGTCTACTAGAGAAACGCCGCTCTAATCAAGCGTTCAGATTTCTCCGCTGCTGAGGCGCGATCTAGATGGACGTTTTGAGAAATTAACTCAATTATGCAATTAATAAATAAAGAATTATATATATCATGTGTTGGTCCATGAGGTAATTATGAAAAACATATAACCAAGTATTTATTAATTTAAATAAGCGAAAAATGTAGGTACCGCCGCGATTTGCACCACGGATCTTGTCGATTTACGCTCAACACGCCCTACTGTTGGACCACAGTACGCACTCGCTTATTTAAATTATGATAGATCGCTGATTTCAGTCTACTAGAGAAACGCCGCTCTAATCAAGCGTTCAGATTTCTCCGCTGCTGAGGAGCGTCCATCTAGATCGCGCCTCAGCAGCGGAGAAATCTGAACGCTTGATTAGAACGGCGTTTCTCTAGTAGACTGAAATCAGCGATCTATCATAATTTAAATAAGCAGTGCGTACTGTGGTCCAACAGTAGGGCGTGTTGAGCGTAAATCGACAAGATCCGTGGTGTCCGCGGTACCTCATTTTTCGCTTATTTAAATTAATAAATACTTTGGTTATATGTTTTTCATAATTACCTCATGGACTAACACTATATATATAAAAAAAAAATTTATTTTTTCGAAAATCAAAAAAAGGGCTTCTATAAGTTGTAGATATTTTAAATAGCTTTAATTTAAAAAAAATTTGAGGTCGATAGCTTCAAAATTGTGGCCGCTGGAAAGTCCCAAAATTAGCACCCCGAGACGCGCACCTTAAAACAATCCCGACATAGAATTTTTGGCATGATCGCCCAATACTTTCTCTCTATATACTACATATATAGGTAAGAGAAAGTAAACTTTCAGTAATCTAAACTCACAAGTCAATGCATCTATTCTTATTCGGAAAGACTTAAATTTTTTATAATCATTTCTATTAAAGATGATGGAGAATATGGCTGTTTAACGATAGGAGCCAGGAAAAATAAAATCAGATAAAAACAAAATCAATTTTTATCAATTTTTTTTTTTTATTTGATCGTCGTCGTTTCGGACGCAATTCGCGTCCTTCCTCAGGACAATCAATCGTCAAACGATTACAGATTTCTAACGAAAATTGAATTCGTGTATGAAATAATAAAATTTCAATAGTTAACAGACTGAATTTATTCTTCGATGGCATTCATTTTGTCAACTAAAGGCCATCTTCAGTTCTTATGAGAATATTGACAAACTCAATGAATACATCTGTGAGATGCAGATAGAGTTGTTATATAAAAACATTCAAAATTATTTTATATATTATTTTTATATAATAATTCTATCTGCATCTCAATGGCGTATTCATTTAGTTTACCATATTTTCATACGAACTGAAGACCTGAAGTCCTTTTATATTAAAGCCGAAACGTTTTCTTTTATAGAGATTTTCATTCGATAGAGACTTTTTCCTGCTTGGCTGCAACCCTCTCTTCCATTAATCTAATCGTTAGGCAGCCACTTCTCACATCAATTTGTGTCATAAATTTTTTTTTTACGTTTTCATCTAGAAGTCTTATTTCTAAATCATCATAAATCATAGATAAAAAATATTTTTCGAATTTATACAATAATAAGCTTTAAATTATTTTTTTTTCTGCTTGTGTTGAAAAGATTTGGAGTGCGGATTGGGTCAGCAATCTAATAGTTATCATTAGCTTTCGAGAAATAGAAATCTCTATTAATTAGGCATCCTTTTAATCTTTTCTGCCAAGATGTTTGCATAACTCCAAGGAACTCTCGGCAAGTGCTGCCTCTTGTTAAGGTACGCGTCTCGGGGTTCTAATTTTGGGAGTTTCCAGCGGCCACAATTTTGAAGCTATCGGCTTCAAATTTTTTTTAAAATTAAAGCTATTTAAAATATCTACAACTTATAGAAGCCCTTTTTTTGATTTTCGAAATTTTTTTTTTTTTTTTAGATTAATCGCATTAAATAAAAGATATTTTAAAAAAAGGAGCTCTATAAGTTGTAGATAATTAAATTACTAATCATTGTGTTAAAGAATAATTAATTTTTTGCCTTTAATTAATTAGCTGGAAGCTCTAGAATGAAATGGGAAAAATCCCTTATATTCCTATGGGGAAAACTAACGCCATCTCTTGCCGCCTCGAGTAACTCGGTAGTCAATAGTGTTCTAACCGTTTTTCGAGACGAGCACCTACCTTAATTTCATTAACTACAATATCTTAACTCACAATCAGTTTTTTTCTTTTTTTCTGATTTCTAAATTTTTTAAGTATAATGAGATAAAAATAACAACTTTATTAAAAATAAATTTAGAATAATATTTTTACTAATTAATTTTCATTTATTTCAACTTGAATTAACTATATTTAATCTGGATTAAAATTATCAAAATTTATGTTCAAAAAAGGACCAACTCAACGAGACAATTCATCATGCACGTGAAAAAATCCTCTTCTAATTTATTTAGTTGAGCTCACCTGTCAAGAAAATCTTTTTTTTTTATGAATTTCAAAAATCATTCTAATGGGACATCTCCCATATTATATTGTAGTTAATGAAATTAACAAGAGAGGCAGCACTTGCCAAGAGCTCCTTGGAGTTATGCAAACATGTTAGCAGAAAATATTAGCAGGATGCCTAATTAATAGGGATGTCCTCTGCTCTCTCCCCCTTGTTTTGCACCTCCACTGGTCTGATTAAGCCTATCCCAAATGCCGGAAATTTCTTTTTACTTTTTTTAAAAGTTTTTTTAAGTTTCGTGGCTGTGAAAAGGTGAAGAACCACTGAATTAGAATTTATGTAGTTTAATTTGTAATATTTTTTTTTAAATATGTCACACAACAGAGGCGGATGAAGTAAATGGAGAGAAATGATCACAAATAGATAATATTAAACTGTCTTAAAGTCCAAAATAAAAATAAAGCTTATAACAATTTATAATTTTTTTTTTATAACTCGGAGATTTCTTTTTATTTCATTCAGATTCAAAGACTAATCTTTATAAGACCATCTACAAAAGTCAGGTGAATAATAAAAATAAAAGTTTTTCATATTCCGCAAAAATGATATTATTTTTTTTTTTATGTATGAAGCATCATTTTTCGCTACTTATTTCTTAGTGAGCAATTATCCAATTATTTTATTTCATTATTAGTTAATTTGTTTTTGGACCAAATTTCAGCGGATAAATGAAATTATAGCTAGGTAATTACACAATTTAAATCTTAAGTTCATTTTAAATATAAAATAATAATGATTTTCCGTCCCTGGTAACAAAAACTATAAAATGAAATATAAGCTAAGCTTATATACTCCACTAAATTTATTAATTACTATATACTAACCACGGCCTACTCACTTGGTGAAAATAAAAGGTTTTTAGAACAAGTCGAATGTTTTTTAAGAATAAAGAAAAAAAAGTTGATTGGGAGAGATGAGTAAATTACATTTTTTTTCTGGTATAACTTTTTGCAGCATAATATTAAATTTGTTGGAAATATTTTTTGATGATTTCGCTATTAAAACTAGAGTTCCTAAGTAAAATTGAATTTAAATAAATATTTTCATTGTTAGATAGTTAATTATTAGAATTAACCATTTATTGATTTATCAGCATAAAAATTGAATAACTTTTAAGCATCATACTTGTCTCTAATTAATACCGCCATTATTTTCATTGTTGTATCCCATACACAATGAATATACAAGAGATATAATTGATAAATGAATATACAAGAAATCTACCTATGTGCATTGACCTGAAGATAGTTTAAATAAATTAAACTAAACAATATGAACAAACAGCAAACAAAGGATTTTCCTTTGACTGCCTCTGCCTTCTTCCAATTAGACAATTTATACTTCTCTAATAATAATGTTATAAATGTATATTCTCCAGCGTTTTTTTTTTTTTTTTGCCCTTTTTGTAAATATTTAGTGCCAATTAAGGCGTTTAAAAATCTCATATTTATCGATTTTCTATTATTACTGATTCGTGTTGCGACTTAACGAGTATGAAATGATCTCGTTATTTATAAATAATTTATATAATGAATCAATGTAAATAAGACCTTTGAATGTAAAACTTCCTTTCTTTGTACGTATTTATTTATTATTAGATTTTATAAATAACAATCTAATTGTTGAATTTATAATTGTCAGAAATAATTCTTTTCAAGATATTTATATATTATTATCAACTCTAAAGAAAAGGAAATTATTATTATATATATAACAATACAATCTAATATTTAATGAATTAAAACTTGTTAAAAAATTTAAATGGAATTTGTAAATAGATATTATTATACAACCAAGAGCGATTGTTTATTTTAGAAACCTCACCTCAATTTGAATTAACTTTTTTTATTATAAAAGTATTTATATAACATCTAATTAAAAGAAGTATTTTTAATTTAGTATTTATTCATTCTAATTAAAATTTGGAATGAATTCTTTATTAGCTTTTTGTACTAATTAATATTTCATTTTTAATTTTCTTATTCCGCATATTAAAAGAAATGTACTTTTTTGAATTATTAAAAAAGTGGATAAAATTTATAAAGTGAATTAAAGAATTCAGTCAATCGTTCTCTAATCAGATCTGTTTAGGAAATAACGCATCAATTGAAGTGAAGCTTGTGTTAATTTGAACTAGTATTGTTAAGGCTGAAGTGAGCCACAAATAAAATTTGAATCAACAATGACTATATATTATTAAACAAATGTAAAAATGTTTTTTTTTTTTTTTAACATTCACACTTTAATCTCATTCACTCAACCACAGTCTTTTCGGCAACTCAGGGCATATAAGACTTTATACGATAACCGTTATTGTACAATGATATTTGGGGTCCAGGCATCTTATTTAAGAATATTGTTGTTAATAAAAGTGGTATAAACGTTTTTATTCTTGCTATCATAATTTTATTAACAAAAACATGGGAGGGAACAAGGTCTTTAAATACACAGGTTTGCCAGAAACTAGTTAACAAACAATTTTCAGGTCACAGTTTTTGATGGGTCCACGTCATGAAGCTCCTCCTTGCTTATATTTTTCTAATTGGCAGCTCTGTTGACTGTTTATAACCTAGTTAACATTCATTTTGTTTTATTTGCAAATTGTATAGTTTCGGACTAAACTAATTTAGACCCTGGTATTTATACTGCTTTATTAATAATGTGCTATGTATAAATTTTTATAAATTGTTTGTTTCGAACGATTTTTTACAAAGGGAGGAGTTCCATGACGTCACTCTCTTGAAATGGAAAAAATGTAAACAAACCGAGTTTGACCCCCCCCTGGGAGGGAGTTTGTTAAATTCGTTTCAATTTTCATTCATTTTCTAATATGATAATATGAATAATTCTTTAAGCTATGCATACATTGAAGCCCCAATGCAAGGCAAGTTGAACCGCTTCTTCCCTTCTTCTTCTTTAATTTTAATTTTGGACAGTCAAATGACTTCCTCTAAGAGAAAAATGTATTTTCGGTTGGATGGTATATATTAATGCCCATCTCGGATTGCATAATTTTGAATCACTTCTATTTGCTTCGTCCCGGTCACTCCGATGTATACATAACTTTAGAATAAAGAAAAAATCTTTTTATACATTTAATTTAATTATTAAAAATAATTTTTTTCTTTTGCTTTGGTTAATAATAGTACCTTTGGGGAAAATTTAATTTGTACTCTTGAAGTACATTAAATATTTCTTTATTTTTCCTTCTTAACTCTCGACTCGGAAGTTTTTTTTTTTTTTTAAAGATGCGAATTTATAATTTTTATCTTTTAATTACATTTGAATAATTTAATTTAATAATAAAAAATTGTATTAAAATTTTTTTTTAAATATAATATTAAATGTTAAATAAAAAATGTTATCCTCTTTAAAACATATAAATTTTTTTTTTCATTCCTAAAATTTTATAACATAAATTATGATAATTTTAAAAATCAAGCAATAAGAAAAAAATTTTCAAAAAAAAAGGGATTTTGAAAATAACACTGATAAAATATATTTTTTTAAGATTTTGTTCTTTAGTAAAATCATGTATAAAATTTTTTTTTTTTTAGAAAAATATTTTCAAGAACAGGATGCCTCAAAAACAAAATGATTGTTAAAAATGATAATAGAGAGAAAGGAAAAATATTCCTCTTAGAAATATAGAATATAGTATTCACGTAAAGTAGATCATAAAAAAAATTTTGCATGTTATGTGAGTTGTATTTATTTGTATTGTAGATATTTAGTCCCAAGTGTATGTTTGTACTATGTAGATTTTAATATCTAAATATTTATAAATAATTATCCATTTTTTTCTTATATACGTTATAAAGCCTTTTTAATGCATTACTTTGCCGAAACAAATTTATTTTAATTTTTTCATTTTAATTATTTTTTTCTTTAAATTTCTTACAAGCTCAGATGCACACATTGTTAAATTAAAAAAGGTTTTATTTTATTTTTTTTTAAATCTGTTTTCTAACTAATATAATTAGCATAATCATTTTAAATAGTTTGTTTTGCATAAATAATTGGTGTTTGTCTACAGACACGGAGAAGGCAGGTAAACGTCCAGTAGACTTGGCTGCACTTAAGGGCACTAATAAGGACCCTCCAGAACTCCTTGGAGGTGATGTAAGCGCCGCTGACGAAGACGAAGATGATGAGGATGCTCAACAGGATGAGGTAACTCTCTCATTTTAATCTCAAATTATTTAATTTATTTTTATTTCATTTACATAAAATAAAATCTTATAGGCGGGAGATGAAGAAGCTGACGATGGAGCAGGAGCTGGAGCAGGAGACGATGACGAATATGATGATGAAGAGGATGAGGAATCTGCAGATACCTTGGCTTCTACATCGAGTTCAATGGGAGGTCCTTCAAGTCCTGGACCAAGTGTCGCACCCCCTAGTGCTTCGACTCCTACACCAGCAGCAAATCGAGCCTCACCGGGGCAACCTCAACAACAGCAACAACCTCAGGTTCCCACTCCTGATCCTTATTTTACTCATTTCGATCCACGAATGGAACATCAAGCGTACAAAGAGGCTCAACAACGACTCGAAGAGGCTCATCGTGAAAAGGTTACAAAGGTAGATATCTAAGCAAACAATTTGTATTTATTATATAGAATTATATAGAATAAGAAACGTTGTTAAAATTCCAAGAAAAAAAATTCAATTATTTTCTCTAATTTAGACATTTTAATGATGAAATTTTTTACAGAGGTCAAATTACGTCATTTTATTTAGAGTGAGGGGTGAGAAGAATAAAAATTTTATAAATTTTTTTAAATGCTCTTTCAAAAGTATATCAGTAAAATCTTTCGTGAAAATAGTGTAGTTTGAAGTACACTTTACTGATGTAGTTTTTCAGAATAATTTTCAGGCTCTTCTTTCCATAGAGCCAATGTTAAATCCCTATGGGGATTTGCATGTTAATTTCGATTCAAAAGGGGGTCCCCTTTAGAACTTTTTACACATTTAAAAAATTTGTTTCCAATTATGAAATTTTGCATTTATATAGGATTCCCTATTTTGTATAAAATATCCAAATATGAGATTAAAATTTTGAAAAATAACCATACTTTATTTCAAGAGGTCAACATTTAAAATTCATAGAGTCTATGAATTTGAATCAATTAACTTTTTACTTATCAAATGCAAGTGGTCAAGTTAACTAAGGTGATATGGGAAACTAAATATATCTTGATACAAAAAATCTGGTGTGACACAGACAAAACTTTCAATTATTGAATGTAAGAGAAAGTTGGACCAGTCACACCAGATTTTTTTTATAAAAAAATTTGTTAACTCTACTTATTCTCTTTTAATACAATCGAAAAGAAATCAAAATAATTTATTATTAATACTTTTTTTATTCCATTATTTTAGGTGATGAAGGATTGGTCAGACTTAGAAGAACGATATCAGGATATGCGCGCTTCTGATCCAAAGGCAGCCGATGAGTTTAAGAAACGGATGACGGTGCGATTCCAGAAAACGGTCCAATCGCTTGAAGATGAAGGCAATGCTGAGAAACACCAGCTGGTCGCCATGCATCAACAACGGGTTATGGCTCATATCAATGAACGCAAGAAGGAAGCAATGGGCTGTTACACTCAGGCGCTTTCCGACAATCCACCAAATGTGAGTCACTTGGAAAATTTGATTCAATAAAAACAAAGATATAAGTAGGAGAAAAATATATTAAGACTTTTTTTCGAACATTGACCTAAAGGGATAAACTATCAATAAAAAGACAAATTAATGGAGGATTATAATCTTGTGGAGGAAGGGAGTATAATTCACAGGAAGGTGAAGAAAAAAGACTTAATTCGGCCCAAAATTATTTATTTTCTATGTTTACGTATCGACTATAAGTCACCCATCCTTGAAATACAACAACACAACAAAAATTTATATTTAGACAAACTTAAAATATAAAATACAAAAGAAAAAGAGAAATGATGGCTGTATTCCGAGCTTCAGCAAACAACAATCTCATTGTTTTTTTTTTTTTTTTTTTTTTATTAACATTCACACTTTTTTCTCACTCACAATCACACACACATTCGCACAGTCTTTTCGGCAACTTAGGCCATTTAAGACTTTAGACGATAACCGTTGTAATTAATATGTATATTGGGGGTTCAGGCATTTCTATTTAAGCCATCTGGTATCCAAATGGCTTAAATAAAATCATCGGACTGCCTGGGTCCGAACCCGCGACGTTTGGTATAGGAGGAATCTCATTGTTGTATTTCACTCAAGAGAGCAGGAGGCACGAAAGAATTTTTTTACTTTTTTATTTTTTGTAAGTGTACTTTCCCCCTTTTTCTCTTTTTCTTTTGTATTTTATATTTTAAGTTCGTCTAAATATATTGTTTTGTGGTGTTTTATTTTTAGGATGGGTGACGGTATAGTCCCCGAAACGTAGACATAGGAAATAAATAATTTTGGGCCGAATTAAGTCTTTTTTCTTCACCTTCCTGTTAATGGAAGAACTTAAGATATAATCCAGGGGTGACCAACATAAATGACCTTGCTGGCCACATTCTAAATGCATAACTCCGCGGACCACATATAAAATCATAAATACCTATATTAGATACTAAACTTACATTGTAAAGAAATATATAAAAATCATTAGAAAATATTTATTTTACTAGTGCGTGTTTCTGCGATGAATCATGCGGGCGGCAAAAATGTTCAAGGAGTGCCGCATGAGGTCCGCGGACCACGGATTGGTTTCTTATTACAAGATAGAAGGTTTTCAAATCATTAGGCCTATCATTAACCTCGCAAGAGACATGTGAGTTTGCGGGAGGAGGGCGCGAAATTAATAGGAGCCATGAAACAGATTCTAATTGATTTTTCCCCTTTTAAAGCACAAATAAATTCCCATGTTGAATAAACGGTGCCGCGCGCTTTTTTGTTGTACTAAAATCGCTTTTAGTTTTTTGTTGTCTAATATTTCTCTAAAAAAAAAATAATAATTTTAATTTATATAATTAGCAAAGTCGTTTAGGCACTACCGGAAAAAATTGAAGTCGCTATATAATTATCCACTTAATTATTTTAAATTAAAAAAATAAATTCTGCATAAAAAAATAATTGTTTATATGAATTTTTATAATTACTAGCGAAGTTACTTGTAAAGTTTTTTTTTCTTTTTTCTTTAAAACCAATTTAAATTAATGGCATTAAAATAATAAGAAAATTTTGTTCTTTTTAGTTTTTATTTAATTTTTAATTATAATTGTTCATTTACAAATTTATTTAATTAAATAGTTAAGTAAGGGGAATTATTAATAAATAAAAAAAAGTTTATTTTTTTAATTTTTGGCTTCTAGAAGCCAATTTGAACCGCCTGATTCTTCCCTGATGAGTAAAAAAGGAAATAATTAATTTTTAGTAATTTGACTTACTAATTTAAATATAAAATAATTTTAATTTTTCAAAATGTAGTTTTAGTATTTTTATTATTCTTTGTTTTCTTTCAGAGTCACCGAGTACAAAAATGTTTACAAAAGTTGCTCCGAGCTTTGCATAAGGATCGTCATCATACAATTGCCCATTATCGGCATTTACTTGCTTCTAGTCTCGAACAGGCTGAAAGAGAAAAGGGGCTCACACTCGAGCATCTTACCGATATCGATAAGCTTGTTAATCAGAGTCTCCAAATGCTTGATAGGTAACACCAAAAAATTATCTTTTCTTTTTACCTATTTTCGAGGCTAATCACTCATACTTGTGTGAGATATTCTGCGTTTTTTATTATTCGTGAGCATTCTACATAATAGAATGCTTTTTTTTAATTACGTTTTATTAAAAAATATTTTTTTATATTTTTCTATTATTATAGAAAATGCAAAAATAAAACGTAATTATGAAATTTGTAATTTTTGTTTAAATATAAAAATGTAAAAATCATTAATATCCAACCCATAATAATAAAATGAAATAGTGACCAAGTCAAAAATAAATTTCGTATTCATTTAAATATTAACGACCAAATAGTTCAACACTCTTGCAAAAGATGGCAGGCTAGTCTAATAGCCAGCATTATCAGATCACTTATAAGTCTATATTAATATATTTTTATGCTGTTATAAATGATAAATGATATATAATATTTATAAACTATTCATTATTAAAAGATCAACGAAAATCAAACAAATACATGAGATTAAAGCCCCACCATCCTGCCATCTGTTGGCAAATTTTCGCAAAAGTTTTTGACTAAATTTTTAATAACGCCATCTTTTCGGCAAAAACATGCGAACAGCTTGCTTACTGAATCACCTTAAGGGAGACTGACTCCGACTTCCTTTTCAGGATCTTTCCCAATGCATTTTTAATAAAAATTAATAAGATGTTATTTTTTTTTAGGTTCCCAGATTTGCGAACAAAGATCGGACAATTGATGGAAGATTATATTCAAGCCCTCCGCTCCAAGGATGAGACACCTGGCTCTCTCTTGGCTATGACTAGAGATGCTGAGGCTGCCATCCTTGATAAATACAGAGACGATTTTGCTGCTAAGCAAGAAGGTGCGAAGGAGTTTTTTTTTTTATTTGATTATTTTCTTTGATAATGATATCGAGTCTCATTTTGCTTAATTTGCATGCTCCAGCAGAGAAGGAACGGCAACGAGAATTGGAAAAACAACGTAAAGAACAACGTAAAAAGGAACGTTGGGAATTGCGAAGTGAAGCCGCCGCTGCAGCCACGCCAGCAGGTGGATATGATCCAGATACTATGGAAGATGAACATGCCGATATCAATGCCATTGAGGGACCAAGTGGTCCTGACTCTGTTGCTAAGTTACAAAACGAAGATCAGCCCAGAGTTGCTCATGCGCAGACACACGATGTTAGTCATGGCGAACCGGTAAGAAATTCGATCTTAATTTCTACAGCAGATATATCTGCGGTTTTGAAAGTGTAATTATTTATTTAAAAAAAAAAAAAAAACTCTTTACATTTTAACATTATTGTTTTGCCATTGTTATTTAGACCATAAAAGATTTTAGAAGACAATTTATATGTGGATAATTGTTTGACTCCTTTTTCTGACGGTTTAGGAGAAAGCAGAGTGTTTGTTGTATTAAATAGTAGGAGGGGGAGGGAGGCAACCCCCTCATACATCCCGGGTTTCCAATCTAGTGTTTCGATATCTGCACTCATGTTTAAATTGATGATAAAATGTAAAGAATTTTTTTTTTTTTTAAATAAAATACTTATTACACTTGCAAAAGCTTCATATATTTGTGCCGCACCCTGAATTTTTTTTTTCCTTTCGAATGGGGCCAAAAAATTGTTTATGATTTCGACACGTAATGCCATCATTGGAATATTTTCAAATTCAATAATTTAAAATTAATTTTTTTTTTATTTTCTAGTCATTTTCTGTTCGACGAGAGGTATATCGACGTGAATCCAAATCAGTTTATTTCACCCTGGCGTTTGCCGGCGTTGCACTTATGGCTGCTGTTCTTATCGGAGTTGCTGTTCTGCGACGGCGTCATAATAGGAGTCCTCACCATCAGGTTTAATTAATTTGCTTTACATTTATTTGATCTTAAAATTTGGTTTTTTCTCTCCGTCTAAAAATCTTACTTTTATTTTAGAAAATAGGCTATATAGAGCTACGAATTTCGTTTTTCAGTATAATTGTATATTAGTAAAATCTGTGGAAAATAATAGCTTTGAAATCTTGTATTTAATTTAGAAAACAAATGTTTTTGACGATAACAAATGTATTTATTAATATAATCAATCAATGGAATGTAATTGGAATTATTTTTTATTCTTCATAAGTTTTAATTTTTTTTTTAATAAATTTATTTGTATAAAAAGTATAAAAAAATATGTTTTTGTAACAAGAGTGAACAGGAGAATAGAATGGTAGAGGAGTGTGTTGGCGCCAAAAAAAAAAATAACCTCCTCTCTGTTTTTGATCTCCGGGTAATCATTGGTAATTAAATTATATATATTGTTTGTGTGTTCTTTATAATTGAATAAAACATCTGATTTGTGCTGCACTCTTGTGGAAACTTTAAAAATTATAGTTATAATTCTAAAAGTCTCCACAGGGTCGCAGCACTAATCACTAATCAGCCTGAGATAGATATCCTCTTATTTATATGATAAATTTCCAATGATCCGGAGATCAGGAACAGAGAGGAGGTTATTTTTTTTATTGGCGCCAACACACTCCTTTACTATTCTATTCTCCTGTTAACTCCTGTTACAAAGACCAAATTTTTATACAAAAAATAAAATTAAAAAGTATGAAGAATATTTATTATTAATTAATAATCATTATATAAATATTAACAATTAATTAATTTAATTTGTTATATTTAGTCTTATAGTAAAAATACATTAAAATATATTATATTGTCTAAATTAAGTACAAATTTCAAGATCAATTACTCTACAGATTACTACTAACTATAATACTGAAAAACGAAATTTGTAGCGCCGTAATCATCTCAAAAATTTTATATTTTCTAAAGTAAATTTCAAGGAATTGAAAATCTGAAACTAAATAGGTCTATATCAAGGGCGGATACAAGGGAGGGAGTAAAGGAGGCATGATATTTTCAATAATAAGGAATTAATTTTGTATAGCTACCATTTTTAATTCGAATCGGAGGCTTTTTATTTTTGGCTGCACCTGTTTATTTCTAAATTATTTGCTACTAGGCCTAATAACATGAACTGGATCGATTTTCAGGGCTTCGTTGAGGTAGATCAAGCGGTGACACCAGAGGAGCGCCATGTAGCCAACATGCAGATCAACGGCTATGAGAATCCAACATACAAATATTTCGAAGTTAAAGAGTAAACTTCTAGATCATTTCCTCTGTTAAAAAAAAAAACTCCCAAAGCCTTACCCTATAACCTGCGTCCGCTCCCTCTTTTTTGTTCCCTTCTCGCCACGACTGGTCCAAAATGTCCGGTCCGGTCATCGTTGTCGTCGTCGCCGCCGTAGTCTAGTCGTCAAAAATATGTTTAAAAGTATATATATAAAAAAAAAAAACTCATGAACCATATTCTAACAAATTTTCATACATTTTTGACACGAAAAATTGAAACAAAGGGGTTTTAAAAAAAAAAATAAGGAAAGTTGAATCATTGATTCAAACCTGAAAATAAGATTTTAGCTTTTATTAGAGAGAAAATTTTATTTGCTCTGCTTTTTTTTATTAATTCTATCAATGATTCAGCTTGTTATCTCCCTCTCTCTATCCCTTCATTTTCACATATTTAACGGACCGGACATCTCCCCACTTTCAATTTCTTTTCAGAGAGATGAGAGTCAATCAATTTTTCGTGTCATAAACTCATCATTCCGCCTAAAAAAAAAAAAAAATATACAAAAAAAGGCGACTTTTTTGTTATAAATCAAAAAATAAAAAATAAAAAAAAAAAATTATTAAATGGCAAACTTTTCCCTCCAAGAAGTATTAAAGTATTATAATTTTTGTAAAAAAAAAAATCGATAAGTAGCTAATTTAATAGGCTTGGTAATTTTAACCCTCCCGAGGATCCTTGGATGCCTCTTTTTTGGCGGAGCTTCATCCCTAAAAAATAAATATCAGACAAAAATGAACAAAAATTTATTTGAATATCTTTTTGAGACAATATCATTTTGTCTGATTGTTTGTTTCAAAGAGAATCAGAGAGAGAAAGAGAAACATTCCAAGCTCCATGTTTTTATTTTTTGTGATAAAAAAAAAAAAAAAGTAAGTTGAACTGTATAATATGGGATGTTGATATTTGAAAAGTCTTTGTAAATAATTATAAGTTCGTGTCATATCTTGGGTTAAGCGAACTAAGCCGAGAATTTTTCTCAAATTCGGCAACAAAATCCTCTGAAGACTTTTTTTTTCAAATATCCCACATATTGCAGATTAACTAAAATCTAATTTATTATTATTTTCTAGGACGAAGCGGGTTGTATAGAAATTGAACATTTCTATTATTAAGGCAGCTTTTTTATTTACCTAAAATCCAATCACTTACTCTCTCTTTTTTTCTCTTATTTGCAAAAGATTAAAATATATATATATTTTTGTGAAATCAAAGCAGAAAATCATAGAGAGATTTAATCTTAAATGGTTGCACAATTATAATTGATCCTCTTTTTATCCTTTATCCCCATATTAGCCACTCTCTTGTATAAAACTGGACATATAAATATATATAAAATATATATATATATAAAATATAAAAAACAAATATATATATTCTATAATTTTGCGTATATAGCGTTTTAGCAGCGCGCCGCTGAGGTCCGAGCGTGTAGCAAGACTTAGCATTATTAAATATGACTTTGTATGTGTGACGTCACCATGCTGATGAAAAAAAAAATGTCAATAATTGTTCTATATATATATATATATTCTTATTTAGAGAGTCATCTGTCTTCAAACCACCCGTAATTTCAAATTCTCCCATTCAAGGCTGAGCAATTTCTATTTTATCTTTTTTGAGAAAATTTAGGCAGCGAAAGACAAAACAAAAAAAAAAAAACTGTTTCCTCTCACTTTATGTATAATGAATGAATGTAAAATGGGCAAATAGGTTGAATGTGAATGAATGTCTTAAAAAAAAAAAAAACGATTGTGAACTTTTCACTCACTATAGATCTTTGGCTTCAATGTTTATGACAGAAAATTGTGTGGCTCATTAAGCATGCCACAGTCACACATCTAGGCCTAATTTCTAACTTCTTTTTTATTGCAATTGTACCAAGTGAACTTGATTTTTTTATAGTACAACTAAATGAACCAACTTTAAATACAAAAAATATAAGAGCACATCGTACAATTGCAATTGAAAAATGTTTTAGAAATTACGCCTTTCAGAGAGATGATAAAACGCAGCTGATTCATACGGAATTTATAAATAATAATTCTTAATATTAGAGCTGTGAAAATTTATATAGATCAATGCAAATAAGAAAAAAAATTTTTAGATTAATTATATATTAAAAAGGCAGCTTGAAAATTTTTTTTTTGTTCAATTTAAATTTTCTCAGCTCTATATAAATTCATCAAACAAAAAAAAAATAAATGATAAAAAAAAAAACGCTATTCAAAAAATTCGCTGAAATTTTTCGTTCATTTTTGATGATCAAATAATTAACATTACTACTTCTACTACTAATACTATTATTACTACTAATAAATATTATTAATAATAACGAAATTTTACAAAGAAAAAAAAAATGTTTATATAATCAATACGTAACATTTCTTGTCAAAGAAAAAAGAAGCGACAGTCATTGTATATCAAATTTTAGGCGCCGTTCATTCCAATTGTTGCAACACATTGTTGTTGTCCTTTGTTGGCAAGCATCTGATTGTTGTGGTGTGCAGCCGCACGCTCCGCGCACCCGTGAGTGTTTATTCAACCAAACAATAAGATATAATTATTAACTAATTCAATATAAATATATATATATCTATCTATATGGATGCATATATATAAATTATATATATATATACGATATTTTTGTTTGGAATTCACTCTCTAGTAGTTTGTGCGGATATTTCTGTATTTTGAGTAAATAAGTAAGCATTGTGTTCTTGTGGCCATTGTAATTTTAATTATCAATAAAGAATAATCTACCTTTATAATGTCAAAAAATCCTTCGCCTCTCCAATTGATTATTTTTTTACTTTTTTAGAAATATGGTTAATCGCCCGGATCGTTGAAACTACAACAATTGTTATGGACAGGGGCATAGCGAAGAGATTTTTCAGGGGAGGAAGCCAAAAATGCCAACTAAATATAGTCAATTTGCCAAGTTTAATTTTCATTTTAACATATTGTTGGCAAGCATCCGATTGTTGTTCTGTGCAGCCGCAACGCTCAACGCACCCGTGAGTGTTTATTCTACTAAACAATGATATAATCATTAACTGATTTAATATTATTAATTATCTTATACAATTTTTTGTTTCACCCCTTTTATTTCTGTCTTGAACAGTGCTGCCAACCCTCCGGCATTTTTACGCAACCTTCAGCTCTCCGGCTTTTTTTTTTTTGAAATGTTAATTTTTTTAAGGAAAAAATGGAATGATTTGAGTCTAGCCAAGTGGGGAAAAATTACTAAAAGGTTGAATGAGATTCGCATAGGGAAAAATTACTAAAAAAAAAAAAAGAAGGTCAAATGATATGAGTTTTGAATTAAATTAGGAGGGGACGGGAGACAGCAGCCAGGCCCTGCTTGCCCTGAAGATGAGTGCGACTAGCGCTCGAAACGTCGGCGACAGAACGCTTTTTATTTTACCTGGCTGCTGTCTCCCGGGAAGGCTCCCGTCCCCTCCTAATTTAAATCTCTACAGCCATCAAACTCATCAATTCATCTATCAGTTTTGAATTAATTTTGTATAGGAATTTTTTTCAGTTAACTCTGGCTCTTTTCATTCAAAATCGACGGCTTTTCTGGAAATTTTGGTTGGCAGCACTGGTCTTGAATTTGATCTTGTTTTCGAACAATAATTTCTCATTCCCTGCGGTGTAAATAACATCCCCGAACATGGGCGTAACAAGGGTGGTGCCGGGGGGGGGGGGGCATGGTCCCCCAGAAGGCTCGTGGACCCCCCCCCCCCCCCCAGAAAGCTCCCTGCCCCAAGAAAAATTGAGAAAATATGGGGCTTTCCAGGCCCCCCGGAGGATAGCTGATCCCATGGCCCCCTCCCATCGAGGATGGCTGGTTCCATGACCCACCCCAGCCAAATTCTCTAGTTACGCCCATGCCCCCGAAATGCGGGCCCATAAAAAATATATTTAAATAAAAATGAACATATAATCATCAAATTAAATTTTACACTTCATTAAGATATTTTCAACGATAATAGACACAGACAAAGTATCATAGTCAGCGCCAGCTCTAAGGGGAGAGATATACGCCCGGGGGCGGCATTTTGGCTGTAAGGAGAGTTGTGTTATTATTGAATCAATAACTTTATAATATATTAAAGTTAGGCACACCCCCTGGGTAAAAATAAGCTTTTGATCAAAATCGGCCAAACTAGTATTGCCAATTGACTAGAAAATAAAAATGGCAAAGTTTTTTTTTGCTAATAAATTGGTTTATCCAAGCCCTAGGAGGTTGAAATTTTGGAAAAGTTGCATTTACGTAAAAATTCTCATTTGACACTCGTCACAAAAAACTAATTTGTGAGGTATGTCTTTGTGGCTGGAAGTATTATTATTAAGGAGTCAAAAAAAATTCAAGACATAGGCAGCCAAAATTTTTTATAATTTTATATTTTATAGAAAGTGCCACATTAACATGTTGTAATAAAATGTACGAAAATATTTTCTAGCTCTGAAGATGGCCTAGACCAGTGGCCGAAACGTCAGCCTGGAACGGCAATAGAAAAAGAAACAATTTTGCTCCTATGTCTTGAATTTTTTTTGACTCCTTAATAATAAAAACTAATTTTATAGATATTCTAAAAATAAAAAAACCTATTAAAAAATTAATAGCTTTTTTGATAATAGTATTCTAATAAAACGTGGCTTCATTTTATAAAGTAAAAAAAATGTCTAGCCTTGGAAAAGTGCTGAAAAATTATAAGAAATATCATAATTAATTTCTCAATAGAAAAGTACAAAATTGAAACAGCATTTTTTATTGCTTTCACGAAAAAAATTTATTTTTCTAGATAAAATATGACAATGTGTTTTAAAATTTTCTTTTTTAAACATACATATTCTTGATAGCAAAGATCAAAATTGATGTAGAAGAAATTAAAAAAGCTTTTTTTTTGGAAGTGATTCTTTTGTTTTTTTTTTCTTTCATAATTTGTACATTTTAAAAACAAAAGCGCTATTTGTTACTCTATTTTTGAAAATATAGAGATTTTTTTACAATATATCTCGCACTTGTTTTTTTTTTTATTTTACAATAAAAGTTGGTTTATTTATAGAGGTTTTACTAAATAACTAACTATTGCTTTGGAAGAGATGACAAATAAGGAATGACTCTGAAATAATGTTATACAAATAATAAATTATTTTAAAAATATAATAATATTCAATTCATGTTAATCTTGAGCTCATTGTGTGGGTATCACTCGTTCTAAAAAAGCTTTAATATCTTGAAGTTCCTGAAAAGAGAAAATATTGTTAAATATTTTAATAGAGAGAAAAATTTGGTTGTTAATTGTTGACAAATTTCTCACTTTTGATTATAATATTATTTATTTAAAAAAGATGTTGGATCCGGCCGCAAGCCATTTTTGCCACCGATATATTAATTAGGGAGGGCAGAAAAAACTCATTTTTCAATTTCGAAGTTGTAATAGCGTGGAAAAATTGCGAATTATAATGGGCAAAAAAAAAATTTGGTGTAGGCTGTGTCTTCTAAACAGCCGGTGGCCTTTTAACTTGACAACGTCTTTTGCCGGACTTCAAACTATTGTATTTTTACTTTCTCTTACCTATATATGAAATATATAGAGAGAATTTTTTTTTTTACTATGTTCATACATTTTCATTGTAACAATATATGACAGGTGTGGCCAAATCTTTATTCATTAAGGGCGACTTTAGCTTAAAAAAATGAGGTTTTTTGAAAAAAATAATTGATTTTAAAGTTTATTAATTGCGATTTTTTTATTTAGTCTATTAGAGTTCTTCTTTCTGCACAAATTGACATCATTAGGAATCTACAGTGTTTTAAACTTTCAAAGATGAATTTACCGCCGAGTGTTCTTATGCGGTAAAATGACGTCATATCGAAAAAAAAAAGTTCGGGAGTATTGAACCAATCTTTCTAAAAATATATTTAGATTTAATGTTGCTTTTATGGTCAAGTAGATATGCATTGAACAAAAAGGGCAATTTTTCGAGAAAAAAAATTGATTTTAAAGTTAATTAATCGCGATTTTTTTATGATATAAACATAAGCCCAAAATTTGCTAAAATAATTAAAAAGTTACATTTTTACGAGTTTTTTTTAACATCTTTAATATACTTTTTTTTTTAACATAATGTTATAGTTAGATAGAGTATTTTTATTTTTGAACATAAGAACATTGTGTTTTATATTATGGTGTAAATTCAAAAATAATCGCAAAAAATGAAGTTTTTTTTTTTTTTTCATATTTTGTCAAACTTTAGGGGAAGATTTTTATAATTTTTTTTCTTTTTTTTTTTGTCTTTTTAGGCAAATTCGCAACTATTCTGCGCTATTATAACTTCGAAATAAAAAAATGAGTTTTTTCGGCCCACCTTAATAATTATTATAATGCAATATCAATTTTTTTTGAGTTTTTGACCTTTTGAGTCTGATTTTTGAAAGACACTTAAATTCAATAGTGAATGTTGAGGGTAGAAAAACTAAAAGGATTAGCCAGAGCTTTGAGATGCCACCTGAAATTTCAAAATCTTTCGAAAACGAAGGTCCATTTATGGTAATCATAATCCTTTACAGTTTGTCAACCATCCACTATCGAATAAAATCAAAAATCGATTTTACAAGATTGCTATTTAGTCTTTTTGCTTTTAAGCCTAAATAGCAATCTATTAAGTTGAAAAATATTTGTTTTATGATTAATTATGATAAAATTTGTCAATAAAGGTGAAAAAATGACTAACCTCGTCACAGGAAGAGTGCATAAGTCCACGATAAGTTTTGAACTCGGCATGACTAGCAAACTGTTTGATTAGTGAGGCTGTCATTTGACCCCAGCGATAAGGAACTATTGGGTCGCAATCCCCATGACACTGAAGAAGAGGGGTAGAAATGTTGGGCCCGGCCTGGGCAGCCTTAAAATAGAAAAATAAGAAAATTTTATCAATCTTAATTTATTTTTTTTTTACTAATTTAAGAAATAATATTTTTCAATTCCACTCACCGCTGGAAAAGTTTTATGTAACGGTAACCAACAGCTAAGTCCAACGACTCCTCCTAATTTTTTAGGATACATCAAAGCAGAATAAATAGCGAGAGCTCCTCCTTGTGAGAATCCACCTAAAAAAAAAAAATAATTTTAATTGAATGACTGAAAAATTTTATCAAGAAAGTAAAAAATTGGACACAATGGGAAAAAATTACCGGACGAGCCATTATTGATTCTATGATGAGAAAAAAATGGGATTTACCCAGGATAAAGAAAGAAGAAAGACAACAAAGCAACCAAAAAGAAAACCTTTGGATATCTAGTGAATATTGAAACGTTTCGGGTCAAATTTATTTCGATTTTATGAGGTCTTGTCATCAACCCGGCCCACACCTTTGGGTTATCCAATTGGAGTCATCCTCATTTTAAGTCACCTAGGCCACCTCAAATTGGGCCCTTTGTGTCTGTGGGATGATATCTCTAATTTTTCTAAACTAAGAGAGACTTTGGCAATGTTGAATTATTTGCGGCAAGCTGGATTTGAACCTGAGTCGTGTTGAGGCTTCGGATCCATAATCCACAGTTAAGCCGGCTCAGCCACTTGCCTCCTCTTAACGTCAAATGTATTTATCATAAAATACCCAGAGTTAGTAGAAATCAATACAGATGTACAGTGAGTTGCAATATTAAGCCCCATCCATAGGTCTACATGGCTTTAGAGCCCTGCGCGTAGGCAACCATTTCTGATCTGTCTATTGAGTTGCCTCAAAATGCCCATCTATATTTCACGATCTGTCTACGACATATATATATATAGTGAGGACCAATACTAAAACATCCCAATGCGTTGTCTCAAGTGATTATTTCATTTTTTTTTTTTTAATATGAATAATTTTAATTGAAATCTTTGTGGTTCTAACGCAGAAATATTTATAAAATAATCAGATAATTTAACGCATGGGGTTGCTTTAATAAAGGCTTTCTTTTTGTCAGCTTCTGCCTTTCATCTTTCTATTTTCATCTATTTATTATTTATCAAAAAATTTTACTATATAAGGTTTACTTAAAAAGAGGATAATAATACCCAAAACAACACGACTAGGGTCGATTCCTGCTTGAATCTCGGAATCAATTAATTGATGAATGGATTCTGTAGCCCTTTTAATGCCTGCCTCATCTTCCGGACCGCTGGCTTCAAGTGATCTCAAATCAAACCTAAAAAAAGAAAAAAAATCAGTCAATAAATATTTTAATATTTTAAGCAAATATATATAGTCTATTGACAAAAATTACCAAGATAACTTTACAAAGTTACTCATCAAATATACAATCACATGAAAAAAAAATACAAATTTTACTTAAAAGAGAGTGAAGAAAAATATTAAAGGATTGTATTGATTGTTGTATTTATTATCTAAAGTACAATGAGGGACGAAATTAAAGCATCCCCCACATGTTTCTCATGTGATTATTTTATTGATCAATCTATTCCCTTTTCGTTTGAATCACAAAAGTTTCCAATAAAAGCTTTTCATAATTATTTTTTTACAAACAATGAAATAATCACATATAAAAACGCAAGGGGATGCTCGACTATTGCACCTCACTGTACGAAGACCCTTTTGCCTCAAAAAAGGGTAAAATATATGATATAAAATTTTTGTTTTAATTGGTCAAGCCATAAAGACAGAAACACACAAGTGATGAGTTTCAGTGAAATTAAGAATTGTGTAATTTAAATAATTCTTTCGAAGTTATTTTTAAGGCTTCGCTTATGAATTTATACGGCTTCAAATAGACTCACTATTTTTTCATTCCTCCAGATTAATATTATTTAAATATAATTAAAAAATTTGGCTAAATAAAAAAAGAAAGTGATCATTTTGGAATCCTTTTTTAAAATTTTTTATTGTCCATATTAAATGTGACATATGAATGACACATGAGAAAATAATAAATAGACCTACTATATTTAGGCAAAGTGAAATATTTAAATAAAATTTAAAAAAAAATGAATTTGTATTTTCTTCTATTGATAAAATAAGTATGATGTAATATTATTAATGTTGGCAAATAAATTGCATAACAAAATATATATTAAAAAAAAAAAGAATCAATCAAAATTCTTTATCAGAATGATTTGAGGATTTGTTAATTTTAATAAAAACGTTTTATTTTGTGATTATATATATAAAAATAACTCACCATGAAGGCATCCGAAACCCGGCATTTAATGTGACTGGCATTGTGGGTCTAAAATAAAAATTTATTAATATTTATTCTTAAAATAATATATTTTATAATTAAAAAAAAATCTTACGCGGTGGGGCAAATGACTTTGACATGTGGAGCTTTGATAGCTCCGACTGTGCTAGCCCATCCATGACTGGAAAATATTATCATATATCACACATAGGGTATAGTTTTGTTTTTATTCTCATATTTGTCTGACTTACCCCGTATCACCTAAGCCGTGCAAAAATATAAGCTAAAAATATATTAAAATTAATCATTATTATATGTATAAATAGATTTGATATGTAAACTGTAAAACGAACCGTTGCGGTGTGTTTGGAAGTAGCTGCGATTATCACTGGGCTCATCATTTGGGTGAGTTTATTTTTTTAAATTAATATATAAAAATTTATCAAGCGAATTAAATGATTTTATCTTGTCCTGAGGTTAGCTTGTCCTTGTGAATAAACAGGGTTGCCATTTGCTAATAAAAAAGTTACTAGCTAGACATGCATCGTTCAGAACTAAACTAGTTCAAAACAATTGATTTCTTTCTTTTTTTTTTAACACTCACACTTTTTCCCAACCCAGTCTTTTCGGCAACTTTGGCCATATAAGATTTTATTCAATAACCGTTATTTTAATAATATATATATGTTTGGGGTTCAGGCATTCTTATTTAAGCCATTTGGTATCCAAATGGCTTAAATAAAATCATAGGACTGCCTGGGATCCGAACCCGCGACACTTCGTATAGAAGGCCAGCACGCTAGCCACTACACCAAGCCCGAGGGCAATTGATTTCTTAAAATGAAAGATGATAAATTTATTATAGCAAATAGTATCAAAAATACAAAACCTTCTAGACTTGCACAATTTTAAAGGACTTTATTTTTTTAAGTATTCCCGAAACATCTTGTTAATTGTTGAAATTCAGAGACTGCATTTTTTTAGCTACTCCTGTTCCTCTGCCTTTTGCCGATGCCCCGGAAAGGCTGGAGATCCTGGGTTTTATTCCCGGGGGCCATGATGCGCTTGGCCATCCAACTAATTAGAGAAGACACCCCACTAATTATGTCTAACGCCTCTAAGGCATTTGATAGAACTAGACCAGCGGTTCCCAACCCGTGGGCCGCGGCCCAGTTGTGGGCCGCGGATGTCTAAGGAATGATAAAAATTATATACAGTATATATAGGTTATATACATATACTGGGCCTCAGGGTTTTTTTTTTTACGGAAAAAGTTGACCGCACATCAAATAAGATTGGAAACCACTGAACCAGACTAAGCCCATCTATATCCTCGCGGCACTGAAGATGATGCGTGTCCTATGCATCGAAATATCTGCCAAATAAAAGGACGTCAGGGGGAGCGATAAATCTGCTGGTTATTATTCTCCATCCCCTTTAATCTACTCATCCCAGCCTACTATTTAATCTGCGTTTATTTATACCATTTGATATCTAATATTTAAATAAATATTCCTCGGACTGCCTGACATCCGAAACCGTGCCCATGGACTTAAGATTACCGGTATCAATATTGACATTTGACAACATTAACCTCTGAGCCAGGTAGTTTTTTTTTTTAACACTCACACTTTTTTTCCACTCACACACACATACACACAGTCTTTTCGGCAACTCAGGCCATATAAGACTCTACTGATAACTCATATTTAATAATATAAATATATAACTCATATTTAATATATAAATATATATATATTTGGGGTCCAGGCATTCTTATTAAAGCCCTTTGGTATCCAAATGGCTTAAATAAAATCATGATCCGAACCCGCGACCCTTGGTATAATAAATAGTAGTTAATAAATAAACGAATAAACAACAATGAAATGACGTTATTATTTTTTGGATTGTCGGTTTTTACAAATGTGGGAAAAATATGTATATATAATTAATTATATTAAGATAAATAAACGAGCTACTCTAAAAAAAGTGTTTTTGTGCATTTATATTTTTTTTTTTTTTTAAGAATAGCACGTATATAAATTATATTTCGGTTTCAGCCGGAGTTGAGAATTGACGTTCTTCGCAACTTGAAGTGGAGGACGTTGATCGAGATCGGGGATTATGAATTAAAGGTGTAGACGGGAAGTCAACGGTGCCCTCGAGGAGAAGATTCCCTCCCTTATGATCATCTAGAAAAATAAAGAAAAAATACCGTCATTCATCATTATCAAAACGTGCGAATTTTGTATCCTTTATAATCACTACGGAAAAATGTCAAGATTCATTTGATTGTTTATAAATTTTTTGGAAATAACTAGTGTTAAATTAAAGAATTAATGATAATGTAAACTATTTTTATAGGAGAAATGATTGCAGAAAATGGTTCACATATTCTTAATTGGGATTAAAAAGTTAAGAGCAAGGCTCTGGTAGCCCTAAAGCTAATGCAGGGGCCGAACAGAAAAGTATAATTAATCATGGGTTCGATAATACTCCTATAACAAGGGGTGAGAATCCTTCTCCATTCTGGTGTGACTGGTCGCACAGCACACAACTTTCTCTTACCTTCGATAATTGAAAGTTGTCCTCTGTGATTGTCACACCAGATTTTTTGTGTCCATATATTTAGTTTCCCACAGTACAGTTATATTCAAGATACAAAATTTATAAAATATTTATTTTTTGTTTCTATGGCAATCATTTCTCCTATCTTTCTTATTAAGTACAAGAGTAAAGTGTGCTTCAAAAGATTTCAGGGGTAAAATGAGAAGATACATTTTAAAAAGAGTATCTAAAAATAATTGATTAATGAATTTTAATCAAAATCGTTGAAGCGAATTTTGAAAAAATCGAAAAAACTGAAAATTTACATCAGTAAAGTACTAGCACTCCTTGGTGGATTTTGTTTAAAATTACGTGCCATGGGGTAGGTAGCTAATTTAAATACAAAATTACAACCTCCTAGCTCTTTTCATTCTTGTGATAGAGACAGACAGATACAGACAGACAGACAGACACACCATGTTCCAAAAACCACTTTTTTGGACTCATGGGACCTCAAAACGTGTAATCAATCAATATTTCGACATCGAATTTTTGACATGAATCCAATACTTTCTCTCTATATATATATATTACATATATAGGTAAGAGAAAGTAATACAATAAAACCTAACTTAAGTAAACCAAGGAAAATATTAATAAACAAAAATATACAAAGATTTAGCAGAATTCTTTTTTTTATTTATTTAAAAATATGAAACAAAGTGAACAAAAAATATATATATAACGTAAAGATATTGCACAACAAATTAAAAACAAATAAAATAATTGAAGCAGAGTCAACAAAAAAACTTCAAGATTTAATAGACAATTCTATTTATTAGCAGGGCCATGCTGACATTTCGGTCCCTTGTTTAGGTATCTTCAAGGACCCAAAACATCAGAAAATAATTTTTTTTTTAAATTATGTTTAAGTATATACTAGGTAGAGCTTTGTTTGAAAAAGATGGAATTTTCTTAATCAACGCTCACATAGACTGTTCATTAACCAGTCAATATAGCAAATTTGCGAGATATGTTTGTGCTTAAGATTGGGCAAAAGTGCGCCCCCTAAAGTCGAAGGGGTGGACTACTTTTACCCTAGGTCACCGGTCCATGTTTCGGCATCTGGAGCCATTTACTAGACCCCGACTCCATTTATTTCAATTGATCGGTATCCAATCCAATTCAAATAAATTTCTCGCCTGGGACGGGACCTTTGGCACCAGCGGATAAATTAGATTTGGCTGCTAAGTCTTGAAGTTTTTTTTTTACTCTGCCTCATCTAAATTTCCAGCCATAAAGACAAACAACACAATTCAAAATAAAAATAAATAGAAAAAAAATAACATACGGAAATCACTTTATAATAAAATAAAATTGGATCTAGGAGACGTAGCAGCCAAGGAAATAAAATAAAAAAACTTTCATTTAATTAATTAAGGGTCGACGTTTCGGTCGCTAATCATGACCTTCATCATCAATTGTTGATTGAATTTAAGAAGCCCCAAGCGAGCAGATCACTCATTATAATACATTTATTAGTCGTTGAATATATATTGTATAATTGACAATAAAAAAATAATACTCTACATCTCGTATTTTAACAATTAATTATCGTGATGAAGGTCGTAATTAGCCACTTAATAATTAAATAAATAAAAGTTTTTTATTTAATTTCCTTGGCTACTACGTCTCCTAGATCGATAGTGTACAGCCACTTTTCATCTCTATTTAAAATAAAATTATATATTTATAACTTAACAAAAAAATATTAAAAAAAAAATTCATTAGATATAAATGACTTTCGTTTTTTCGGGGGAAAAGCTAGTTTTTCGGTTTTGACCAATATGATCAAAACAATCGGTTAATTGCTTTCGGTTTCGGGTGTCCAAAACCTATTGCCGACCCCGCCGTAGCAGAACAAGAAAAAGTATTTCGGCTCTGTTTTTTCAAGAATTTTCATTTGAAAAAAATATGAAAATAATTGAATTGAGTTAATGTCGATTGAATTAATTGACCCTAACTCTTCCTTAACTGTGCCACCCCTTTTAATAGATTTGTTTTATTACATTCCTTTCTCTCTTTTTTTAATCGTGCATTCATTTAATTATTTTAGAACGTGGAAAGTTTAAAATAATAGGTTCTAATCACGAAACAATTCCTTCCTATCTTTACCTTGATCGTTCATTGATTTTGCTTTGGTTCTTCTTGAAGCACTATTATTAGTGCTGCTACTACTAGTGGTATAAATGCATTTAACATTGCGCATTGTGGTGCTTTCAGTACTCTGAGGAGCGGATGCCGTTATAAAGTCAACAAATCGATGCCTGTGACGATATCGGGCCTCGGCTGTTTCACTAGGCTAAAATAAAAATAAAAAAAATTTCAAATTTAACCACACACTTAGCTATGTTTAATTTAACTACTAAAATAATATTTTTTTTTTATTCAATATAAATTATCATGGGCTCTATAATTGGTTTATATGATAAATAAATATCAATAATTGGATAGATTTAATTTTAAGGTCGGGTTTCCCACACGGCTCTTTCAGAATGTTATTATATACTAGATGAGGGGTGGGCAACCCAAATGATCTTGCGGGCCACTTTGGAAATGCATCCTAACTCCGCGGGCCTAATATAAAATTATATATCCCCATTAATTTCAGGAGCAGTGGCTGAATGTACATATAATGGGCAGTAAGGAGATCAAGGCAGCCAAAATCAATATATTTTTTTTCTTTTGCTTTATTTCGAACACTTGCGCCCTCGAGACTTGGTGTAGAGGTTAGCGTGCTAACGTGAATGAGAAAAAAGTGTGAATGTTAAAAAAAAAAAAAAAAAAACACTTGTCGACGTTTTGACACCAGAAGTAATGACAACAGACAGATGTTTGAACAAACACTACGTCAGGAGTTGCCAAGAGCCCCTTTAAGTTCGAGGCAAACAGCACAGTGTCCTGATGAAGGCCGAAATATCAGCCGAAACGTCGACAAGTGTTCGAAATAAAGTTCGAAATAATATTTCTATATTGCTTTTGGCTACCTTGATCTCATCACTGCCCATTTTATATTATATATCCCCAAATTAGATTTAGACACACTAAAGACATTTTTTTGGGATGAAAAAAATAAAAAAAATATATTTTGTAAAAGTGAGATGAATCTCGCGGGTCGGAAAAATATTCTAGGAGGGCCGCGTGTTGGCTACCTCTGTACTAGATTATAATCTTCCACTTTTTTAATTAACATTGACACTATTATAGTTAACGGAGACAATCAGGGCCGCAGCCTGAGAGGGCAGATAAATTTAATGAAAAAAAAAATTAATTTATTTCCGTCCCAAGCGAGAAAAATTTATTTCATTTGAATTGGCTACCAATCATTTGAAATAAATAAGGATGGGGTCTTGGATGCCGAAAAAGACCTTAAACAAATTTTTAAAAAAGATGGGGGGGGGGGTATTAATATACAACTCTGAAGACGATGCTTAATCATTTTTTTTCGCCAATCTCATTTGGGTTGCAAATTCAAATCTCTAGCTTATTCATTTAGCAACTCGTTTCTCTTCTTATCAATCATTTTTTCATATCCAATGGATCGTTTGGGATTATTTGAATCCTATTTTATTCTTAAACGAGGAAATATATACTGCGGCTAACATTCTAGAAGGAAATAGAGACCCAGAAAAAGTGGCAAAGAACCTTGTTTAAATGACTAGTTATGCTAATAACATCAAGAAAATAAAGACACCAATACAAATGAAAAATGCACTTAAGCTACAAAGTTTTTTTACGTTTCATGGCCTCCGGGAATCGGACCCAGGATCTCCAGTTCGTTCGGAGCATCTCTGTGCTTGCTTTTGGCTTTGCACTAGGCCAACGGACTAACACCAAAAATACTTATATCCAGGCATTGCATTTCTCTATCGGAAGAAGCGAAGTGAGATATCTCTAAAGAAAAATTTCAGCCGCTTAAACTATACTATCAGGGTGACAGTCTGATACTCTACTGTAAGCAGCAGTTACTTTACTTGTATCAGAAAAACTCTTCTCATCGATAATATAAATGACAGTTATCTTCTTTCCAGTATATTATTTACCGACAAAAAATATAGTCCATAGCCTGAGGCCCGATTAAAGAAAGACGAAAGGACTAGCAATAAAAAGAGGTTTTGTTTAAATAATTCGTGCGTCTAAGTCATCGTGTCAATAACTTAATTTTTATTTCCCATTTATTACCGTGGAAGATGCTTCCGTTGTAGGTGTCGTGGCCGAAATACAGGTACATGAATCACAATGTTTCCTTCTTGTTAGTCGTTCTCGTTGTCTTTCTTCAAGAACTCGTGCTAAAACAGCTGCTGATATCCCCTCATTACCACATCCACTACTCGATTCATCAGAATTGGAAGAAGCGTTTGTATCTATTGAATCTCGTTCTAGAAAAAAAAATGCCAACGATTAGATTAATCCCTATACCTATAATAACAAGATTGATTTCTGTTAATAAATTATTTTATTTGAAATTCCTATCGGGATCCCCGTTTATTTGCCCGAGGTGCTATCTACCGTCACCCTGGGGAGTTACATTATTTCCTATCTCTAACTGCTCCTCCTGTGTTTATTTCTAGTTAGTGAACTAATCCTTATTTCTAGTTCCACCTGGTTCCTTTTACCCAACCTCTTCTCTGCTGTGGAGCGTGTCTTAGTTTGAGGTGGGAATCACTCAACAATATGCTGATCAATTTTTACTCATTTACACCGGCAGAAATTTTCTAAGGAGGCGGGCAAAAACCATTGTTTTTTTTATGGTATTAATTTAAGGTGCGCGTCTCGAAAAACCGTTAGGACACTATTGACTAAATATAATTTAGTTACTCGAGGCGGCAAGAGATGGCGTTAGTTTTCCCCATATGAATACAAGGGATTTATTCCATTTCATTTGAAAGTTTCCAGCTAATTAATTAAGGATAAAAAATTAACTATTTTTTAACACAATGATTACTAATTTAATTATCTACAAGATATAGAGCGGGTTTTTAAAAATATCTTTTATTTAATGCGATTAATCTAAAAACACATTTATTTTTTCCAAAATCAAAAAAAGGGCTTCTATAAATTGTAGATATCTAAAATACCTTAATTTAAGAAAAACGTTGAGGTCGATAGCCTCACCCCCATTGTAGCCGCCTGGAAACGTTCTAAAATTAGCACCCCGAACGCGCACCTAAAGCCATTACGAAATACTCATAACACTTTCTTATATAATTATTTTAAAATTTATATTGTATGTTAGCGAGGTGAATAGCTGAATCAATATGTAGAAGAAAAAATAAAAGGCCGAGCAGCTATGTTTATTTCTTTATTAAAGAACCCACAACGACGTTTCGGTCGACTATGCGACCATCTTCATGGCTAGAGTTCAGTCAATAGAAAAACCTCTTACGTTCTTTGACAGACATTTCATAAAATATATTACGATTTATCAGATATAATGCATTCAGCCCCAAAGTCAAAGTCATCTGATATGATCGTAATGAATTTTATGAAATGTCTGTCAAAGAACGTAAGAGGTTTCGAGGACGCCTATTCATTTAATTAATATATAATTATAAGATATTTATTTAATTAGTAAACTTAGAACATTAATTAATGAAGCGGAATTTCATTTGGGAATGCTGTATTCATTATCGCTGGTTCGATAAGCAAAGGAAAATCCCCTTCAGAAATACAGAGTTTATTAATGATAATATTTTTTTATCCAATATTTTAGGTAAATTCTCGTTTATAAATTGAATTTAATATGAACTTTATTTTGCAAATTCAGCTTTTTTTTAAAGCCTACGTGATATTATAAAGTTTTTCATATCAATGCGTTTAAAAATTTTGATTAAAAGTAATAAACATTTTATGTTTTATTTTTTAAGTGTGTGCTTCGATAAGCAAGTTTATTATTCAAGAATTTTAAACAGGAAGAACTAAACAAAATAAATGGTTAAATATTATAACGAACTTATTTATATGAAAAAGCTAACAAGGATACCGAAAATTGGCAACCCCCCCCCTTTTTTTTTTTTTAAGAATTAAGGGGAGATTTGTTGGGAAAATATTTTATTTCTCCTAACTTTCCTAATGAGTACAAGAGTAAAGTGGGCTTCAAAAGATTTCAAGCAGCAAAATGAGAATATACATTTTAAAGAGCATCTAAAAAATAATTGATTTTTGAATTATAATTAAAATCGTTAAAGCGAATTTATGAGAAAATCGAGAAAAAACTGAAAAAGTGCATCAGTAAAGTACTAGTACTCTTTGGTCGATTTTGTTCAAAAGCTTATTTTCACGCCTCAGGAGGGTGCCTAACTTAAATATAAAATTTCAACCTCGTGGCTGAATTCCTTCATGCTTTAGATATTTTGAACACAGACAGGCAGACCATGTCGCGGAACACCACTTTTTTGGATTCAGGGGACCTCAAAACGTGTATATCCATCAAAATCTCGACATCGAATTTTTGACATGAAACCAAAACTTTCTCTTTATATATTAACATATACTGTATACAGTATGTAAGAGAAAGTAAAAAGAGGATATTAAATACCACCCACCTTTTTTTATTCATATTTTGAATAAATATTTTGCATATCCGGAGGCCAATAAGGCTAAGAAGAATAAATATTTTACACAAAAGTTGAAAAAATTGAAATTCAATAGGTCTTTTTCGGCATCTAAGGGAACGTAAAGTATTAGTAACGCAATTCTTCAAGATTTTTGACCCCCCTCACCCCATGCCCCGTAACATTTTTTGGACCCCCCTAGACTTTACATAACGCTCAAGTGGTCATTTTTATCTAAAAATCACAATTATGTTGCGCAAAGTATCAGAAAGTCGCTAAAATACCAGTTACGTAACGCGTTGTTCAACCCTCCTCCCCCCTTGTAACCATGGTAACGTTTTACGAGACCTCCCCCCAAATTCGTTATCAATACTTGTACGCTCCCTAATGACATTTAGACCCCGATCCCTATTTATTTCAAATGATTGGAAGCCAGTTCAATTGAAATAAACTTTTCTCGCTTGCGAACCCGAGACACCAGACACAAGAAGCTAATGTCTTCTCTCTGACCTCATACTTATCAATGTTGAACTTTATATGTTATTATGATATAAATGAAATGTGAAAGTTTTTCCATAAATAAATCCAATTTTTTTTATCCATCATTAAAATTTAAGTATACTATTTATTTATATAATTAAATTATAAATAAATAGTATACTTCAACATCTATAAAAATTGAATTGAATCTAAAATCTATTGCATCACCGAGTAGTTTTAAATTTAAATGATAATTACCCGTAACATTAAAGACCATTGCAGTCGGTGGGAAGGTAGATATAGGAACTCTGATCGTTCGTCCACTCGTTCCCCCTGAATTTGTAGGTGGAACAGACGGCCGTCTTTTCGTTGTTGTAGAATTTACATAACGTTTAACTTTTTGCTGCAAGTCGGCTGGAAGCTAAAAATAAATAAATATTTATTAATGACCTCCGAACTAAGAAGAAAGCCTCTTTTGAAGTGAAAATATAATAAGCTTACAGTATCATATCGCTGAGTTACAAAATTCGCTGGTTTACATTGAAGTAATTGAATGGCAAGATTTACATCATTTCGGTAACGTTCCTAAAAACAATATTTAATATTTATAAAACGTTTTAATTTAAAATTGCTTACTAGTTATGAGAAGTGGCTGTAGACTTTGAATTGGGTATAAGAGACTTTGCAGCCAATGAATTAAATAAAAAACTTTTATTTCATTGTTAACCGTCGATGTTTCGGTCGCAAATCACGACCTTCCTCAGGATGAGGACGGTTAACAATTAAATAAAAGTTTTTTATTAAATTCCTTGGCTGCAAAGTCTCTTATACCCAATTACTAGTTATGTTCAAAAAAATAGCTCTTTTTTCAAAACGACAATCATTCAGAATAAACAGCAAAAGAAAAAAAAATATTTTGTTTGTTTCTTAAGATAAAAACAATTTCTGTTGTGCTGTTTGTTTATTATGTGGGGAAAATTGAAAGGCTGTCATTGAATTTTCACCATTCAATTTATTATTGCTGTCATTCCTCTATTATACCTTGTCAAAGCCATATCCTTTAATTAATAATTTCGAAAAATTTAATTAATTTAAAATCGTTTTACATTTTCGGAGTTCAATCGAGTGATTTCTTCTTCAGCAGAAGCCAAACGATGAAGAGTGGAAGTCAATTCGCTTGTTAAAGTGGCTTTTTCCGATTCGCATTTATCCACAATTTTTAATAATTTATCTTCGAGATTCGCATTTACTTTTTGAACTCTTTTATGGGCTTCGTAGAGACTGGAAATAACAAAATTAAATTTATTAAAATATAATTAATTACCTACGGCCTTGACCACTTCCAGATTTGCTTATATTAATTTATAAAGTTGTTTAAGTGATTTTGAATTAGTGAAATTAACGATTTGATTTAATTCATTATTTTAATCTAGGTCAAAGAAGAATAGAAAAATATCCATTTGGTATTCAAAAGAAAAACATAAAACTTTTTCCAAATTCTTATAATTTGCCAAAATATATTTCCAGAGAAATAGATAAATTAAATCTGGGTTATTTTTGCAGCATAACATGCCCTTGTCATTAGAGTGGCTTTATTTTGAAAAAGATGGAATTTTATTTGTCTCCACGTTTAGAATGTCAAAAAAATGAGCCCTGAATTTTTTTAGATTTTTCCAAGCAAGTACAGTTCAAATTTAACACGGGTTTTAAATGGGTTTTTCTGACAATAATAGACTTAGGAATGTAACTTTTAGAAATTTCTTTGTAAACAAAAATTTATTTTCGACAGTCCTAGCTATCAAAAATATCATCAATTTAAACAAATATAACAATTTTGAAAAATATTATTATGTGTTGTCATTTCATAGGTTTGACCTAAAAAGTTATTTTGGTTTAAATTGATGACATTTTTGACAGGTCTGTCAAAAATGACATTTTTGACAGGAAATTCGAGCTTATCCCAAAAACATAAGTATACCAAGTTTCATAATTTTACAAAGAAATTTTTAAAGGTAACGTTTGAAAGTCTATTAATGTCACAAAAGCCCATTTAAAACCCGCGTTAAATTTTTACTACTTACCTGCTTAGGATATTTTGCTTGAAAAAATTCAGGGCTCATTTTTTTGACAACCTAAACCAATTTCCAGGTGTAGGTCGATAAAATTCACCTTTTTCAAAATAAGTACCACCCTAATCATCATCCTTTTTGTATTTCTGTAATGGAGTTGTTTCTAATTGATAAATACCGTGAGTATTTATCTTGCCAGACAAGTAATTCATCACCAAGGGCCGCTAATTCGCCATTGGGAAATTTTTGTGCGTGTGCCAAAAATGTTGTCTCCATTGAAACGATATGCCTTTCTCGTTCTAATAATTGTTGTTTTAAGCCTTCGATTTCGTATTGGAGGTGAAGACTACAATCACATTTCTATTAAAAAAAAAAGAGAAGCAGAGAGAAGAAAAGAAAGGGTTATTGTTGAGATTATTATATTTATTTAGAAAATAATTTAAATAATTACCCCACAAATATCATTGCCGCGTGGCGTTGCCATAATTCACAAAGTCAGCACGACGCTGCATAACCCTGAAGGAAAGAAAAAGATTAAATTCCATAAATGTCAAAACAGGAAAAAATTTGTTAAACCTCAAAACATATGTTTTAATTATAATTATGAGTTCTAAAATAATTGTAAGTTTTACTTTTCATATATATAAAAAAATAATAAGACAAACGCAGACTGAATTTGGAGAAAAAAGAATAGAGCTGTCAAATAGTGAAAATCTATTCATTACCTTATATATATATGATATATAGACACACTAACTTCTAATTATATCTAAATAATTTAGATATTTTTATCAAACATTTTCAAAATTACAGATATGATCAAAGTTAGATATTATTTAATTTCTTTATTGGTTAATTGATTAAAAATTTCTTAAAGTTCAAGAGGATTTTTTTACTAAAAGAATCAATTTAGTTCGACAAGTGTTTACTAGAAGGCGACACTGTCAAATATCCCTTCAAGATTCAAAGAATATTTAAAATTTGAAATATAAATTCTCCTCAAGAATCTGAATTAATAAATATTAATTATGTTTTTATATTTAATTTCTTCTATTTGTATTTTTTGATAATTAATTCATTTAATTATATATTTAATTTGTTTGGTATTAATATTTAAATCATTGTTTGAATTCTCGGCAGTGGGCAATTGTTCAAGCAGAGCGTGACAGACAGACGGACTTTGGCGAATTATATATAGATTGTTTGTTATAAATTAAACCCACTTCTTGAGCTAAGTTTGTTGGAGATTTATCCATGTGCAGTTGGTTGGTTGGAAAGTGTCACACTCGATAGGGCTGGTTGCAAGAGCTCAATTGTGAATGCCGACCCCGCACTGTGGGAATAGGACAGAAGAAAATTAATTAATTATACATTTCCTTTTCTCATTATAACTGCCCCCCCCCCAGAAAGCTCCTTGTCCCAAGAAAAATTGAGAAAATATGGGGCTTTCCTGGCCCACCGGAGGATAACTGGTCACATGCCCCCCCCCCAGCCAAATTCTTTAGTTACACCCATGCTAGGAAATTTGTCTGGGGAGGGCTTGGGACCAGCCATCCTCCGGGGGCCTAAAAGCCCCATATTGTCTCAATTTTTCTTTGGGCGGAGAGCCCTCTGGGCCCCCCGGCACCCTCCTAATTACCCCCATGCCTACGTCAATCATATTTCCCCCCCCCCCCCCCCAATAATTTTTAAAAGTCGGCGCCCATGAGTGCTTGGCAGAGGCATGGATGAGATAAAGAGACGAGCAATTCGCATTCGTTTCCACCTCACTGGATAAAACTAAAATAATAAAATTAATAATCGCTTTGGTAGACATATTTATGGCACCTCTCCAAGAAACAAAATAATATTATTTAATCATCCTGGAAAATACAATTAATAAATTTATTCATAGTATAATTTTATACAAAAGTCGAAAAATCTAAAGTGGTCAAAAAGTAAATATCCTTCTCAAAAATAAATTTTTGATAAGTTAAGAAAAAAAAAGTTCGAATAATTTTACTTCTCTTACATCAAAGTGCCTTTTTTGATTCATAAATAGGCAGGGTAAATAGGTCATTTAAGTAACTTTACATACCAGAAATTGGTCGCTAATTTCATCGTTCATCGCGCCTGTATCGTGATTCAAGTTTTAGTATCAACATGGCTGACACAAGTGCAAGCGAAAGTGATTCGAGCTCAATTGATGGCAATCCAATTATGATGCCTCCATCGCCAATTACAAGGGAACAATTACAAAAAAGAATTGAATCCCTTCAACAACAGAATCGAGTATTAAAAGTTGAATTGGAAACATACAAACTACGAATTAAAGCTCTCCAGGAAGAAAACCGCAACTTGCGTCAGGCATCAGTTATTATTGTAAGATTTTTTTTTTTTTATTATTTATTTTTTCTTATTCTAATTTCTCTTTAAACTATTTCATTCCTAGCAAGCAAAAGCTGAACAAGAAGAGGAATATATAAGTAATACTTTACTCAAAAAAATACAAGCACTAAAAAAAGAAAAAGAGACATTGGCTCATCATTATGAACAGGAGGAGGAATGTCTTACAAATGATCTTTCAAGAAAATTAAACCAGGTATTGAAAAATTATAATTTGCCACTTTTAAATTATTATTTATTATATCTGTCATCTCAGTGAATAAGTGGTCAATTCGACTTTTATCCAAAATAAGTTAAGTGGCCTAAGAAAAATCAGAGAGGTATTTTCTTCGAAGTATATCAGTGGGTGGGGGTCCCCTGACCACCTCAGGGGATGACTTTAAACATTGTAATTGAATCAGTTATTTGAGAAACCCCATAAGTCACATTTTTGTAAAAGATTTATTGCGATGTTGAAGACTCATTGTTTGATAAAGAAAAACCATAAGTCCTGGCTGAAGGAAAAAGAATATTATATGTATTTGAGAAACCCTATAAGCTTAGTGAGTTGCTACAATTCAGAAGACGTAAAGGAGTTCAACAACAACATTTTAAACTGACCGACAACAACAACAACAAATAATGACAATCAGGAGATGATGGATCATGATGACACTTGATGTGCTAGTGCAACCTGCCAATAAATAAATGCTAATTTTATTCAATTTTTTTATAGTATAAATGATAATGTTTGCTCCAAAGAACTTTTATATCATTTATTTTAAAATAATTAATACACTTGGTAACCAATTGTACCATAATTAACAAAAATATTTTGTTTTTATTGCACTATTTTATGTTTATTTGAGAAACCCTATAAGTCAACGAAATTTAAAATTCACTATAAATTCATGTATATGTGATCTAGGGTAATTGAAGAATATTGACACTGTATTTGATTGATATAGTAAAAATGAATCAGACTGGAAAAATATCCATCATTTGACATTATCAACTTTTATTCAGTTTTTCTCAATTTCCCAAAAGTTGCTGAACTGTGACTTATAGGGTTTTTCAAATAATTCAAATAAGCTGTGCGTTTTTATCCATCTTCCTTTTTGTAAATTTTAGAGTAGTGCCCTGAAAAATAGATAAAATTGACTTATTCCGCGGGATGACAGACAGATATGTGAAATACTTTCTTTACAAATTACGAGCAAATAACTTTTTGTTCAAATTAGATAGGAAGAAAAAAATTTTTTATATTTTTTTTTTTGTTTTTCTCAAATTATTTGATATTTTTCATTAGTAAAAGAAGATTTCATTTAAGAAACTTGTTATGATATCCATTTGCCATTACTGAACAATTGGTAATTTTTTCTAATTTCAATTTTATTAGCTTCGTCAAGAGAAATGTCGACTAGAACAAACTCTTGAGCAAGAACAAGAATGTTTGGTAAATAAATTAATGAGAAAAATTGAGAAACTAGAGGCTGAAACTTTAAGTAAACAAAGTAATTTGGAACAATTGCGAAGGGAAAAAGTGGAGCTTGAAAACACCCTTGAACAAGAGCAAGAGGCACTTGTAAATAAACTATGGAAACGCATGGACAAACTTGAAGCCGAAAAGAGGTAATTAAAATATTTATAATTTTACATAAAATATAAATTTTGCTAATTGGCAATCTCAGGGTCCAGAAATGATAGAAGTAATGTTACATTTTTTAATTTTGTTATTTTAGAATGCTGCAGATTAAATTGGATCAACCCGTTTCTGATCCTGCATCTCCTCATGATATTAGCAATGGTGATACGGCTGCTAATCTCTCAATTCATATTCAAACACTTCGTAGCGAAGTTGCCAGGTTACGTAGTCAACTAGCGAACGCACAACAAGAACGTAAGCTTTGGTTTTATATTTAAACTGGATTACATTTCTCTCTCATCTGATACATGGGCGTACCCAGCGAGGGGCAGGAGGAGGCAGCTGCCCCCCCCCCCCCCTAGAAGCAAGAAAAAAAAATTAAATGTTTATAAACAAAATTAGGTAGGGCGATAGCGACGGGGACTCGTTAGGACTCTTAGGTTAGGTTAGGTTTTTATGCCTTTAATTTGAAGGCTTTTCCCCTATATATAAAAAAAAGCTATGTCACAATCTGGTCGGCCATGATCTGCCCCCCTCCCCCCTGGACGACCATGTTCTGCCCCCCTCTAGATTTGATCCTGGGTACGCCCTTGATCTGATATATTCGGATTTATTAATTAAAATAATTATACATTGATGAAAGCTTTTAATTTATTATTTTGGTATAAAAATTATACCAATAATCACAATTTTTAAGTACGTACCCTGAATTTAATATAAATAACACCTTTATTGCTACCAAACATTTGAAATAAACGAGGCATTTAATGGCTTTTGTTGACTAGGATTTAAAAAGAGGATAATTAATAGTTTAATTTCAGAAACTTGTTAATTCCATTATTCCTATCGGGCCATTTTAGGCTATTGAGGCCATTTAGGGGTATAACTTTATTATAAATTTTTAAATTGGAGAGTCGGAAGGAATAAAACCAGCGAGTGGTCGAACACCTTTAAAGGTGTCCCTGTCATATATAATAATAGGAGAGTTTTGTATAGGAAGCATCAGCCTGGAGCGCTAGGCAAGTGTTCCTAGACGAAAAAATTTATTTAAATTGAATTTACTACAAATCAATTAAAATAAATAGGGACGGGGTCTAAATGTGAGAACGCTCTTCACTAAATAATCACTCCCTTATATTAAAACACTTTTATTTTTTAGATACTGAAAAAATGCAGCGATATGTAAAAGAAGAGAGATCAGTACGTGAAGAAAACTTACGCTTACAACGCAAATTACAACTTGAGGTTGAACGAAGAGTGGCACTTTGCCGTCATTTATCTGAATCGGAGTCAAGTTTAGAAATGGAAGAAGAAAGACAATACAATGAGGCTCATGGGCGAGGAAGGGCCGTAAGCACATCAGCTCCTTATAGTCGTTCTCCTAGTGCTTCACGACCATTAAGTCCAGGTATTGAAATACAGAAAAGTAAACCGTATATCTAACAATTTTTTATAAACATATCTAACTCACTTTTGTATAAATTAAATTAAATTAAATTTATTAAAGGCGACTACACACATAACTGCACAATTGACAAGCATGAATGTGCAATCTTTTTGTATCAGCATGTACAAATTTCCTTCGGCACCACACGGCACAAGAATGCTTGTGCAAGACACAGGTTATGCCGAAAATTAACCTAAAAATGTCAAACTGTTATTTATTCGAAGTTATTAAGAAATACTCACTTGCTTTAAACAGAGACACAAAGTATATTAGTATTTAAATTGAAATTTTAAATGAATTAATAAATATTAAATAAATATCAAATGTCAAGACGTCTATAAAATTGCGGAGAGTTTTGCTTACGCAAATATGTTTAGTGCATGATAAAAATTCAATTGAACATCAAGCGGCTTGCACAATTAAAATGCTTGAGCAAAATTCTCCTAGAGACGCTACAGTTTGCTTGTACAAAAAGATTGCACATGCATGCTTGTCATGTTTGCAGTTAGGTGTGTAGACGCCTTAACATACCATACTGAACAGGCAAAAATTGCAATTCTCTTTTTTTTTTTTTTTTTTTTAACTCATGCAAAGGCGAAAAACTTACTATAAATGTTTTAATTTTTTGGCGAGAGAGTGTTAGAGTAGTGTGTGGATTTTCCAGAAACTCCATGCGCCACTCCTAAACCAGATTATATGTGTCCTGTACCCTTCAATCTTACGCTCCTAGTGCGCGTTCCAGCCGTTCTTTTTGTCTATCACCCTTAACGGAGCTATTATCCTTTCTTATTTTTTAATTAAATTTTACACTCTTTTACAGGCCACGCTTTTTCTTCTGGAATGTCTTCCGGAGGAGTTTCTCCAGGGCGCTGTTACGCTTGTGGTCAAACAGTCGTTTCTCCTTCAGCTGTAGGCTCCTCTTCCCAAATTCCAGGGGTAAATTATTTTCATGATTTTATTTCTTTTTTAAATAAAATTTTTTTATAGCTTCTTGACAAACTTGTCTACAACTGTATAAATATAAAT
>JAKCPI010029183.1:0-24603 GCA_023213315.1 Euborellia annulipes | reverse complement strand
TTTTTTCAAAATGAATTTAAAAGTTTTAATTAATTACAAAATGGAAAAGTTTTTTTTTTCTAACATTAGGACTAAAGGTAGTTGACCAAAAGTCATTCACACAATCAATATTAAAAAAAAATTTACTTTTACAAATAAGTAGAAGTAATTAAAACTTAATTATTTTAAATAAGTCCTAAAATTTTTTTTTTCAACTTTTAATTTTAGAAATTGGAAAATGTTTGAATCAAGTCAAATTTATATCTCAAATCGAAGTTAAATTTTCAAATATGAAAAGTGAAGTGGCGTAATTTGGGAGAGCAAGTTAGGGGGGCATTCCCCCCTCCCTCAAGGACTCTGTTTCTTTTTAAATATTATATTTCTCTAAATAAAATATTTCATGTCCGAAGCAGCAAGAGGAAAATTTGCAATAGAATTCTGTTAGAATCTGACATTCATCAGTTACTTCCATTGGAAGTTAAAAACTGCAGTTCTTTGAATTACACGAGATAATTATTTTACTATTATTTATATTCTGTAAAGATTTATACAATAAATAGAAAGTAAAAGCAAGAGTTTTGAGAGGTTCTTAATCTAAATGTCAACACCATTCAGTTTTAAGTGTCATTATCCCTACATTTGAAGCATCGATAGGGACTTGTCTTCCTCTCTCTATCTCTCGTTGGTACTTACATTCTTCTCTCTCTCTCTCTTAATTAGATTTATTGCCCTGTTAGACGGATAAGAGGCCCCATGAGTCAGATTAAACGAGAAATAGAGAGAGAGAGATAGGGAGAAGGATTAAATTCGTCTTCTCTTGGAAAGAAATTCAGGCTTCAATAACAATGAGGGCAAATTTATTCTAGTATCTGAATACCATGTATTTTAAAAATTTTAAAACACGTAGCTTACGATTAGTTAAAAAAAATAAAAATGGTAAAATTGTCAGTCTGATTTCTTTTGAAGTATTTCTATGATTTTTAGAAGAAATATAGATTAATGTTTTAAAAGACCTATTTTCTAATCATCCATGAAGAATTTTTATTCAACATATTTTTTGAATAAGGAAGAGAAACATGAATAAAATAAAATTTTAAATCCCACCTGAAATTTATTAAAATACTAATTTCTGAGTGGTTCCCACGTTGTTAGTTTATTATTTCGTTTTTTTCACCCATTTGATAAAAGGAATTCTTTTTAAAATATGCCTATTAAAATTTATTCCGAAGACAGGCAAATAAAATTTTTTTAACTTGAGATATCAAAGAACTGGAGTATGGAAGTTAAGTCATCTTCAATAGACTCCATCTTCAGCTTCAAATATTTCGATTCTCTTGTCTTAACATAGGCCTACTTCATCCAAAATTTTTCTTTATTAAAGTGGGCGGAATTTTTTTTTTCTCTCTCTGTTTATAATTTGTTTTTCTTGATTTTCAATCGATCGATTTTTTTAACTCTCTTATTTTTTTTTTTTGGCCTATTTAGTCATGGAGATAGTTGAGTATGCAAAATGTGAAGATCGAATTCCGCCAATGGATTTTGGCTGAAAATATCTCCCAGAATAAGAATCCGATCTTGCAGGGACCAATTTTTTTTTTTACCACCCTATTCTTTTTTATTTGTATAGGAAATCCAATGGAATACGTGCAAAGATAATGTGAGGACCTGCAAATATATACTTAAGACTTCCAAACAATGAAAAGTACTATCTTGTTGGCTGCTGCGGAGGTCCCCTTTAGTCTCTTCTCCTCCTATCCAAGACTAGTATTCTCCCCTTTAAATTTAAATGTGAGGACCGGCAAATATGTTCATATTTCAGTTGGAACCACCGCAGCTGCCAGCAATATGTTTTTTTTTCATTGTTTGGAGTCTTAAATATAAGAATTTTAATATAGTTGCCGGTACTCACAATTTTTTAGGCCGCACATTTAAATTTTTAATTAATGATGAATACTAGCAGTGGAGAAGGGAGGGAAGGGACTATAGTGGACCACCGAATCTGGAGGCAAGATAGTACTTTTCATTGTTTGAGGTCTTAAGTATAAGAATAGAACATAGTTGCAGGTCTTCACATTATCTTAGCACGCATTCCAATGATTTCAAATCAAATAAGAGGAGAGGGGGTAAAAAAAATGGACCAAAAATTGGTCTGGCAAAATCCGGATTCTTATTCTGGGAGCTATTCTCAGCCAAAATCCATTGACGGAATTCGATCCTCACATTTTGCAGTCAACTACCTCCAGCGCCCGGTCTAATTTGTAACCAACCAATTTATTTAAATAAATATAGATGGGGCATACAATTTAAATTTATTTGAAAAAAAAAGTATAAATAATACATTTGATTTGATTTAAACACTCGTATAGATTGACGGGAGAGCCCTCAAGGGTGGTCTGCTTCACGCTCTAACGACTCAGATATATAATAATATTTATATGATTAACATGTGCAATAACATCAGATTTTTATGAAATTTAATTAAATCGTATTTTCTAAGTTGATATTAGTCACTTTAGATATTTAATCAGATTATTGTTTTATTTATATCAATATATTGATATTTTATAATCAATGTTTGGTTTTGTCACATTAAAATAATTTATTCTTTTGTCTTGATTCCCCCACAAAAAAACTTTTTAAATAAAATAATAGCATATTCAGTGGCGGATTAATGCAATTTTGTCGGGGGCGGTTTTTTTTTTTTTTTTTATTTTTTTTTTTAAGGACTTTGTGGGCATCTATGGCCATTTTAGACCCCTTTCCTATTTATTTTAAATTGATTGATAACAATTCAATTGAAATTAAAGCCCGAAATCATAATTTCTTTAGATTACTAGTTTTTATAACATTGTGTATTTCTTCTCGGGGGGGGCGGATTGCCCCCTCCCCCCTATCCGCCCCTTGAGCATATTTATAGCTAATTATAATTATAAAAGTGTGTGCACTGATCAAATTTTAAAATAAAGGAAATTAATAAATTGAACTTCACATTTGTTAAATAAGTAGATTTTTACTTCTATTTATTAAAAAGATGGAGGGGGGTGGAGTTTAAGCCACCCCGAAATCTCATAAATAAATAAATAAAATAGAAATATATACAACCAGATCGTCCAAACCCCTTTCTCTCCCAGAAAAAATTTTTTTGACTACAACTCTAATAAGCTTATGTTATCATCAAAAGTGGGATTATATACAAAATACGATCTATCTTATCCGGGAATTAAAAATATACAAAGAAGAATTCATAAAATAAAACAAACAATATTTACGTACTTAAAAATATAAACTATAATCATATCCATTTATTTTTTCATTTATAAAAAAAATAAATAAATTTGATTATATATATATTTTTTTTATTTTACATTTATTTTCAATCCATTAAGTTGACACGTTTAAGCCTCTCCCTATTCGCTATGTATATTTCATATTGAAGAGAGTTCACACTACTCGCAGTCAACACGTTTTTTTTTTTTTTTTTTTTGAATATGCGTATTTTGACTGCGGCAAACCTTTAAGAGTAGAACCATCATCATCATCCATCCTATTCATCCAGCTATTCATTCATTCATACATACAAAACGCACATACAGGGCCCCCGACGTTTATCATTTGTTTCCCTTTTTATATTTTAAATTCATACAGAAGAGGGTGTTGCACCACTCACCAAAAAAAAAAACCGAAAAACAAGGAATCTATTAAATGTAAAAAAAAAAAAAACAATAATTAGAGAGAAATTCCATGTTATTCTTTTTTAATAAAAAAAAATTATGGTGGTTATCTGTATTAATGTTTATTCCCTCCACGTTCATTATATCTCTTTTTTGGGAAAAATTTATCATAATATTTAGGTATGATAAAAATATACAAAGTATAATAATAATAATAAATTATTTTTTTAGTTCAAAGGTGGAATGCTCGCTTAATATCAAAACACGAAAAAATTTTTTAATTAAGTGGATATTAATAAAAACATGAATTTTATAAATCCAAACTTCGGTTGGTGGGCAAAGTTAAAAATATACCAAAATGTAGAACAGTTTTCTTGCGAGAGTCTTACCCGATAGAAGGGACATTTAATACTTGATTTATTTCTGAGACAACACACAAGCAATCATCCGCAACAATTAAAATAAGAGAAAGTAAAATTGACTTTTATTTTGTGAACAATGTGCTATTTACGATATTTAAATTTATGGATGTAGATGGAAGTTGATAGCAAATAGAAATAATTAATTAGATAATGAGATATCGAATTTAATTTCAAGGATATAAAATTTCCCTTTCAAAAAATTGCTAATAGATTTTGTCTTTCAATTTAACCTACACAACACGAGATGTTGTGTTCTGGGCTTTGTTTAATTTAAAAACAAAAACAGCAAGTTAACAAGTAAGAGGAGTGGAGGTGGGGAGAGGTGGGGGTTAATAGAAGAGATATAGATAGTTCTAAGCCAATATTTGGTTGTGTAATACATGAGAATTAACAACCCTCTATGGGCCGATAAATTTATATCCTATTTAGTTAACGAGCAGGAGGAGAAAGAACAAACAAAAAAAAATACACGTATATAAAATTCCATATCATATGGAGAAACATATTATCCATAAAATAGTTCAACTTATTTTTTTTCTTCTTTGTTACTTTAACTATAAGGGCAATGTATTGTAGTCGGAAATAGACGTGTTGCGGTCCAACGAACACGAAACTCCCATTTCCCACTTTCTATGGGAATAGAAAAAGTGGGGATAAATGTATTGTCAATTCTAGATTATCCGCGGTTAGGAAATTCCGCGGATAATGAGAAAAAAATTGAATAAAAACTTTAGCCAATATTCTATAAAAGGAATAGGTATTAATAAATAACAATATTTTTTTTTTTTTTTTCTCTTTTGGCTTCTGAGGCCATTTAGGAGATAACTAATAATAATAAATAATATATTCATATATACAGAATTCATATATACTGTTTATTTTAATTAACATGTACCGATGGCTACCAGGGAACGTTCCACACTCTGATTCCCCGGAATTTGCCTTACCGCCGGAAACTAAATATATGTCGACACAAAAAATCTGGTATGACAAACTTTCATTTACTGAAGGTAAGAGAAAGTTGTGTGCTGTGCGACCATTATTAATATTATTTTCGCGTACCCCCAAAAGATGAAACACGTACCACAGTTTCAGACCAGTCACACCAGATTTTTTAAATACTAATGAGGCCACTGAGTATTTAAAACAGTGTCCCCTGAAGAGATACTAATACCCTTATTCATAGTAGTTCTTTGAGGAAGAAGGAATCCTTATACCTAGACTATATATTTATACAGGTATAAGGATTCGTCCTTAAGGAACTACTATGAATATTTGTTTAGAACTTTTTCAGCATCTGAGGCCATTTAGACTCAATTCCTATTTATTTATATTGTAATACAATACAATTGAAATTCTCGCGAGGGACGTTTTGCGAACCCTTATCTTTGGCAAAAGAAGCTTATACTCTACCTCTGAGCCATGGATCAAGGGCCTTGTTATTCTTTCCTCTGTATACCTAAACATTTATTTACGTGGACCCAGGAAAAAAATCGGAGGTCCCCATCAAATCCTTTCAATCGTTTGAGAAAACCCAAGCTTCCTTAAATAATTACTTTCATTTTCCTTCCTAGAATTTGTTTCAATAAATTTCTAATTAAATACAAACTTTATTGACAAATTTTATTAAACTTTAGTTACTCTTCACTCACCCTGTATAAATAAATGAATGTTTAAATAAAATTAAATTTTACTTATAAGCAGAAGATAATAAAGAAACTTAAATATTATTATAATATATAAGTAAAGACTCCTTGCTTAATTGAATTTTTAATTGATAGAAGCCTCAGTTGTTTGTCTTCGAAGGAATTTCTCCCACCCCCTGCTTTCTCGTTTGAAGTAAGGGAGAGGAGCAGTTAGGCCTATTTCGCAACTTATCCCTTTTGTCTTTAATGATAAATGACGTAGTAACTATTAGTTGTAAGCATGACTCGATTATCAAGGCCATTAAATATTCATACCATAAGTTGTTCCCATTCCTTCTCTCTCTTCCTCTTTCTCATCCTTTTATTATTATTATTATTATAGTTCTATAAAATCGAATTTTAATTAATAAAAATCTGGCGAGCTTTTCTTATTACATTTTAAAAGGATTCTTTAAATAAATATCCTCTCACATGCTCTTCTTGATTGCATATGACCAGTGGTCATCGTGAGTCTTCTCAAAATAAAATTGGCAGATGGCAGCACTGTTCTTCTTTGCATAGATGGCAGCACTGTTACACAATTCATCAACCATATAACTGTTTATAAGTGCAGCACTGATCTTTTTTTACTTTCTCTTATTTTCATTGTTGTTGAATTGTGTAACAGTGCTGCCATCTATGCCAAGAAGAACAGTGCTGCCATCTACTTTAACAATAAATAGATCGACAACGGAATTTGTCAGTTAGTTTGTAATAAGGTTCTGATGGTGATGTTTTAACATAGAAATATACTTAAACTAGATATAAAACTCTTTTTTTAAACTAAACCTAGTGTTTACTTTTAATTATTATGAAATTATTTTAATTTTAAAAATGTTTAAAATTGTGCTTACGTTGAATTCTTTAGATTATATTATATATTCTTTTTCTATTTTTCTCTTTTTCATGAATTAATTTTTTTCTCAAATGAATTGAAAATTAATTTCTCTGGGGATCCTATAGATAGATAAATTATTAATTACAGAGAGATTCCGAACGGTGTTTAGATAATGCAAATACACTTTGGCCTATATTAATATACATAATTGATTGATTTAGATTTTCATGTTTGTTATTATAAGAAATAAAAGACTTTATTGGTATTAATCGTGATCTAAAATTTATTCGTAACTGCAACCTAAAAGCCATTTTTTTGTGGGTCAACCTTATTACTTGTGTTTTTTGAATATTTTAAAGAATCTCTTTTCTTAAAAAATATTTTATTTCTTCAAACATGAGAGAAGTGATATTTTGAAATTTCTTTTGAATTTTTACGTCATACACATATATATATATATATATATATATATGATATATCTTATTTCCATTTTTATTTATTTATCTTTTGTACAAATTGTCTCCTTTAACGCCTTTTTTATTTGTATACAAATTTCTTTTGTCAAAACATTTCTTCCAATCCAATAGGCAATAAAAATGCAATCATCGTGTTTTCTGTCTCTTTTTCGCCCACATATTACAAATGGAGGCTCTATTCTCTTACAAATGATAAATCTTTTCTACACGCATATAGCCCTAATATCTTAGACTAAGAAGTTTACATTTTGATCGTGAAAAATGAGACTTGAAAAAAAAAATAGGGGGAGGGATTTTGTTGTTCGCTTTGAATTGTAACAAATAAATTTCATCGTTGCAATGAGGAATTTTATTAATAGTAGGGCGTAAAATAAAAAAAAAATTGAAGAAAAACATTTCAGTTTTTTTTATTTATTTATTTTAGTTTTATTACTGCATTTATTTGATTTTTGCACATTGAAAGAATTTCCCCTGGCTCAGTTGGCCATGTCTAGTTCAAACAATCCGCCCTTAGGGTAGTTACATATCGAAGCACCCTTGCATTCACCCTCGATGCTTGAACCCTCGCCACTTTTGAAGACCTCGCGGTTCGATCATCGATGATTATTTAAATATTCATTCTGAAATTTTAATAATATTCTGTATTAGAGTCACTTCACTCAAATTCTATTTAAATAAATAAATAGATAATTTTGATTTTAAAACAACCATTTCTAACTAATTAATTAACTTGAAAATTAATGTTCAATAAGAGAAAGATAAACGTATTAAATTTTAACGCAATAATCAAACAGATGACTGCTTCTCCCCCCTCCACTCCACTCCATTCCACTTGCACACATTTTGCTAGTAATGGATTATATTTCTCTGAGCCAATTAATTATTTTCCATGTTAATTCATATAGCTCTAAATATGATCCTTTGGGGAGTTGCATATTTTATTATTATTATATTTTTTATACGTAAAAATAAAAATAAAAAATACCTTTTAATGGTCAAAAAAAAAAAAAAAAATACATGATATCCATTAAAAATTTGAAGTTTAAATTAACATATGAGACGTAATTGGCTAAAAATATCGATTTTTAAAATTTATTCAATGAATCATAATTGAATTTTATGCTCTATCTTTTGATCATCTAATTTAAAGATTTTTTTTAATGGATTAGTGCAATTAAAATTTGAATGTTTGAACTGGAAGATTTATTGCAGTGTTTTCGACCAAGGTATTATGGGTCGGGTTATAATAATAAAAAAGATATCTGTATTAGAGTCACTTCACTCAGGCCTGAAGATGGTGGATTACCCCACCGAAACTGCATGCTAGCGCAGTAGCCAGTCTGCAAAATAAAAGCGAACAATAATAAAAATATCTTTTTTATTATTATAACCCGACCCATAATACCTTGGTCGAAAACACTGCAATAAATCTTCCAGTTCAAACATTTAATTTAAAGATATTTGAATTTTGGAAGAAGGCCCCAGGCTAATCGGATAAGCTGCGGATTACGAATCTAGAGTTGCTATATAACTCGGGTTCAAATCCCATTTGCCATGAAAATTTTCAAACATTGCCAATGTCTCCTTCATCTCTCTGTTGAGAGATGGGAAAAAAGAAATTTAAATTTTTTTTTTTTTCAAAATCTATGCTTTGAAAATATGTAATAGAAAATTGATAAATTTGTCTGTAATTCAGGCTGTTTCCATGAGATCATGACTTTCTTCAGGACTTAAACCTGTCAATGTATCAAGTATTTACGCATGAGTGTATTATTTAAATGCAAAAATAATTTTTTCTTTATGTATTGGAATAGCAAAAAATAAATTATTACTCTTTTCACGATAAATTGAAAAAATAACCAATAAATTAATTGTTTTACTCATATAGAGCGAGTCCCACCCATGGGTTTGTCTTTTCTACATGTGATTATTTCATTGTTTTTAAAAAAGATGATGGATTTCTTGAGTGCAAATTTTCCAACATTTGGGGTCTCGAAAATTTCCATTAATTAAGGTTGTACTGCACAAATGGAAAAAAAAATATTACTCTTGTTTAATTAAAATAATGATTATTTTAAGGTGGGTACTCCTGATTAAATTGAAATTAATTGCATGAGAGGGAATGCGAACCCGCGGCTCTTGGTACAGAAGGCCAGCACTCTAACCACTACACCAAGGCCCGAGGGCTATCATTTATTTAAATGTGAACTTAATATCTGATTTGATTGTCAGCTGGCAACGCTCCCGGCGCCTTCACTTCCTCTGAACTAACTTTCTATTGTCGTGTCCCCATTTAGAATGTGTATGTATATTCCATTATTTAATTATAATAATAAAAGTGATTATTTTAAGTGTTTAAAACTCAATCGTTTATTAATAAATATGTTCCTGAACCAGTAAAGCAACAGTTAATAAAAATGTGTTCTTTATAATTCTTTCAAGATAAATTATCTACAAATTTATTTGTTTTGTCTGATTTATGTATATAAAAAGCTTACACTTTAGGATTAAATTTATCATTTATACATTTGTGGCTCTCGTTAAAGGAGCAATTAAATTTATGATGCTGGGTAAAACCTTTATATATATTTTTTCCTTTTAAAAATATTTTTTTAAAGGTGGTGTCTTGATTTAGAACCCACTGTTCGAAAAGGTGTTTTGAATAGGACATGGTACTAATATCAAAGAATATTTCCATCTATTTTCACAAGCAGTTTGAATGCTTTAAAATTTCGATTAAATTTTTTCGTCAATCTCTTTTTTTTTCTAATTCAATTAAGCCTACCTACTTCCATTAATAGACCCAGGAGTCCATTGTATTTGCTTATTAAAAGGGAAATGATTTGCTAAACGAGACCCTTGAGATGGTGGCAGACATTTAATCTGTGAAATGGTCTCCTTTTCTCTGTGGCTCTGCGGTTTACCAGAGAGGAGACACTTGCTCCAGCACCAGCCTCCATCTGCATCCATCTTTAAAGGGCCATTAATATTTAATAGCCACCCTGCGGCACCTCTTTAGACATTAGAATATGAGCACTTTACTGAAATGCTGCTATAATTATAATAAACTTATTATCTATTAAATTTTTTTTCATTTATTTTTAATAAGAAAATTTATAATTAAACTTGACTATAAATTATATATTTAATAGTAAATCAGACTTAGTTGAACGGAGCTACGTCACGTTCCTGAGTCTGTTGGCGAACCAATTTTGTTGGATCGGAAACTGACTCTGGCTGTCTGAGCCTGCCAACATGGTCGACTTTTTCAATCAGCTGTTTATACTTTCTCTTACCTACACATATATATATATATAATTATGTATATATATAGAGAAAGTATTGGATTGTTTCTTCTTGACTTTGGAAAATATCCCTAACTAAAATTTCTTGTATGTTTTTTATAGTCTGCATTAGGAACCGACCGAATATTCGGTTTCGGTTACGGTTTCGGCCAGTTTCGGCCAAAAATCCTGGTTTCGGCCGTAGTTTCGGTTTCGGCCAAAAAGTAGCCGAACCTTTCGGCCGGCCGAAACCTGAGTCAGAAAAGATGGGATGAGACTTGTATGCAAAAAAAAGGTCCGATTATTTGCAAAAGCGGAAAAGGGGCGGAAAATTTTTTAGTCTCCCTAAAAAAAAGGTAGGTAAAATGATTTTCACGGGAGGGGAAAAAAATTTTCCGCAGCTTGAAAAAAATTTCAAAAAAAAAGAAAAAAAAAGTAAAATAATAATAATTTTTTATAGGAAATACAAGTTTCGGTTTCGGTTACGGTTTCGGCCGAAACTAAGATTGAGGCCGAATATTCGGTTTCGGTTTCGGTTTCGGCTGAAAATCTTGTTTCGGTCGGACCCTAGTCTGCATTCACTGCAGAAACTCATCCTTTTCACTGGCTCTTCATCACAAATTTCACTAATCATAAAAATATAAAAATCCAAACTCCATTGTGGGATCTGGTCATTGTTCCATTCCCCTCGACTTTGTTCCCAACCCTTTCTCAAAAATCCCCTGATTAAAAAAAAGAAACTAGATTTTATATCATGTTTTGTGTAACAAAAACATGATCCTATAGGATTTAACGCATTTTTGGTATTAAAAGACATCACTCACTATAATCTTTTAAAACTAGGATTTTGTTAAATTTAATTTAAAAAAAAATCAGTAATATTAATTTAATCTCTTTAATAGCTTTATGAAAAACATAATCTAATAATTTTTTTTATCTATTGTTTCAGGCAAGTGAAAAAAAATCCCAGTCAAAGAATCTTCTTTTGTTTTAATTATTACCCTGCAAAAATCCTCTAGAAAAATGCAAATAAGTAAGTAGGAAAGTAATTTTTTTTTAAATCATTTACATTATTCAACCTCACGTTTACTTCAAAAAGTAGGCGATTGAAATTTTAGATTTAATAATCCAAGGCAGCTATAGCGCATTTCTTATTGCATATAACATGACAGTAACACTATAAATACCAGTGATTATATTCTGCTTTTGGGATGGATATTACTATTTCTATACTTTTTATTTTATTTTTATTACGTCATATATTGCGGCTTGAATGATTAATTCTATCCATTGATAGATAGATAGATATATTAGCATATATTTATAATAATAAACGACCTATATTGAGAGCGCTGGTATAATGCATACATGAATATGCATTTATAATATTCAAATCGCTATTTAAACACGTGATTGCATCCCTTCTCTCTCTCTCTTTATCTATTCAGTATTATACAAGTAATAGAATAGCAAGACTCTTGCTAGCCATTTACTACTAAATGCTATTTAAATATTCATTCCTATAGAGTGAAACGGAGAGGGTTGTGGATCTTTATAGTGCAAATAAATACGTGTTATCTGATATATACCCGTATATGATAAAATAGTGATATTAAATTTAAAAAATCCGCCAAATATTCTCTCTGATTTAAAATATTTGACATAAAAATTTCAAATATACGCTTTAAAAACGGATATTAAAAAATTTAAGTAAATATAAATATTATAAAGTATATAGCTTTACAACCCTAAGGATTAATTCCCATATTACTAATTAAGATATATTAAAAAATGCAAAGTAACTTTTTAATCAAAAAATATTAAAAAATAACAATAAATTGGATCAAATCATCATAAATTAATTAATATTTTATTTTTTATATTTATATGTGGATTAATATAATTTAAGTAAGGCCTTTTTTTTAATAACAGTATCATATTATAACTTTTTTTTAAATATAATTTGTAATTTTTTTAATGAAACTTTTTTTTTATTATTGTTTATTATGAATGTGTGAAATCAAACCTAGATTTCCTTGTTTAAAATGAAGAAACTTCATAAAAATCTGATGTGATTAGTTGCACCGCACACAACTATTTCTCACCTTTCATAATTTAAAGTTGTATTCTGTGCTTGTCCCATCTGATTTTTTTGTGTTGACATATATTTAGTTTCCGGCACCACTCTGACCTTTATTTAACTCAGTATTAAAGACCAGGATGTAACCCTCGCTCTGTATCATTTATTTATTTATTCATGCGGAAACAAAATATAAGGTCGTACATCGTCACATAATAATTTGCCTACTAACAATAGAAATAAACAACAAACATGGGTTCCAACAATTAAAAGTTTTAAATCATCTGATATAATAGTAGAATTGCAGCAGTAATATTATCTCTTTATATATTGAAATATCTTTATCAAGGTCAATATTGACTTCTCGACATTAACCGGCGACTCCGCCTCCTCTCTCTCTTCTAGCCAATCAAATAAATTTAACAGTCTAAGGTTCTTAATCTTCGTTACCACCTCTTTCTTCTTCAGCCAATCAAATGAGAGTTGTATCGTTACTTGGCAAATAGAAAAACATCTGCGTATTCAAGTTTCTTATAGACTTGAAGTCTACCACCATTATATGTCAGTCTATCTACTGTATTTACAGTCTATCGCCATTATAATAATTTTATTCAATAGTGAGCTGCTTGTTATTACTTTGAATATTTGATTCTGCCTTTGAATTTAAGGTATTAGAAAAATCTTAATTTAAAAAGATTTTTTATATAGAATATTTCGAATTAAGATTTTTCTTATATTTATCACGAATGTGTTTATTAAAGCTTTTGTGGTTTGAATTACTATTATTAGGGGAATTTTTAATTATAAACCACATTTTTGTATTAATTATTTATTAAAAATATAAATACTGTACAATGTTTCGACTGCTTATTCTGCAGCCGAAGTACTGTGAACTGTCATGACCGTTACGTGCCTTTTTATATATACTACGACGTCAGCGCCATCTGCAGGCATTCCTGTGAAATTAGATTCAAATTTTCCCTCCATTTTCACTCATTCCCTTGAAGTTAGTCACAATCATCAAAGTGTTTTGTTACAATAAGTTTTTTGAATTTGATTTTAAAAAGTAACTTTTGATGATAAAATACATTTTTTTTTAAATTTTTTTTCTCCAAATTTTTATTTGTTCATCATTTCAGACCTCTCCTATTGTATTCATTTTTAGATATATTGATCTAACTTAAACTGTCCTAATCTCCCTCCCGCTTGTGCCTACCCGTAAAAATCTTCTTTACGTCCCATCCGTAAGACGGAGTGAAATTTTAATCCTATATATTAATAAAACTGCGAGTTTAGTTTAATTTGAAGTATAATTTAATTAACCTTATTCTGATAATGAAATTTTGGATTTTTTTTTAACAAATCATTGCACTTAGTTCTTTTATCAGACTCATGAATAAATCGGTTGCTCTTGTTAGAGTATTTGATAATCCATTGGTCAGTGGTTCACTTCACTGCTCAGTGGTCCTGAGCAATAAAGTTTATTCGCTCCTAATTGTTTTTAAAAAATGAATGGATTAAAGGTATCTTAATTGGATGCCGAAAATACGTGTCTATTTCGATAATGTCTCTACTCAAAACGCGCGTTTAAGATAAATTAAGATTAGTTTGTTATTGAGCATAATTACGTCCAATGGACTCGAGCAGAATTTTTATTTTTTTCTCGTTGTTAGTACGTGAATGTAAAGGTAGCACGTCCGTCGCGATAATCCTTCTCTCCAGTGAGGTGGGGATTATAATAAATCAACACAAACCATTCTCTCAAAATATTTTTATTTTTTTGTGCACTTTAGATAAGTGTTAATAATATTAAATATTTATGTAAATTACATTTGTACTTGGCGGTACAAATTCTTGCCTTTAAAGACATTGGTTTTCATAAGTTAGCTACTCTGTCAAAAACATAGAAGAAAAGCTAATATCAAGATATAGTATAAAAAGATTGTTAATAGAGAAGAATATATATTTATAATAAAATAATTGTTAATTAACGACTATAAAAACCAATTTGTCTTTTTAGGTAAGGTTATAGAATTTGTATTATTATTGTAAATAAAATGTTAAATGTTAATTAATTTAATTTTAATAAAAATGTCTTTTTAGATAAATCGGTCTATAGTTGAATTCATACCCATAAATATAATATCAACATTATAAATTGACTATAAAAACCAATTTATAATGTTGATATTATATTTATGGGTATGAATTCAACTATAGACCGATTTATCTAAAAAGACATTTTTATTAAAATTAAATTAATTAACATTTAACATTTTATTTACAATAATAATACAAATTCTATAACCTTACCTAAAAAGACAAATTGGTTTTTATAGTCGTTAATTAACAATTATTTTATTATAAATATATACTTCTCTATTAACAATCTTTTTATACTATATCTTGATATTAGCTTTCTTCTATGTTTTTGACAGAGTAGCCAACTTATGAAAACCAATGTCTTTAAAGGCAAGAATTTGTACCGCCAGTACAATTAATTTACATTTATATAAATAGAAATAGAATTAAAATTGTGTGACTGATCGCACAGCACACATCTTTCTTAATTTCGGTAATTGAATGTTGCATTCTGTGTTTGACCCACCAGATTTCTTCTGAAACTGTTCAAGCAGTTTTCAATACTTTGTAGGAAAAGCAAGTTACGAGATTCACTGTAGGTATTGTACCGAGTAGAAGAAAAAAATAACACCTTTCTTTCTTTTTTCAGGATAATCTTTACTGACAACTGGATTTGCGCAAATTTATTCAGTGCCCACTTTGTGAATAAATTTGTGCAAGTCAGAAGTTTGATCCTGCAAAAAAAGAAAGCAGTGTTCTTTTTTCTCCTACTCGGTACAATACCTACAGTTAGGGATGAAACGATACGAGTAAATACAAGTACTTACTCGATACTTTTCTTTCGATACCAAGTACTTTTGGAATCGATACTTTGAAATCGAGTACCAAGTAAGTATCGGTCAAAAATACTCGTATCGATACTCGGTCCACGTACGCGATGATTTGTTAAGTCGGAAGAACATTTACCTACATTTGTTCTTATTTACAATAGAAATAAGTGGAATGGCTTGTACCGCTGTATTTTAATTTTTATTATAGGAGTGTTTAACAGGGAAACATCTTGAAAAATTATTATTTTTGGGTAGTACATCTAAAACTGAATTTTTTTCTTAGTCATCGTTGTTTTTTTTTTTTTTTTTTTTTTTTTTTTTTTTTTTTCAAGAACTTGATGTTTTATGCCTGTGGAGATTTAATCAAGATTAGCAGGGACTTTGGAGCCAGGAGATTAAATAAAAAAATCTTTTATTTAATTTCTATTTGCCGACGTTTTAGTCTCCAATCAGGACCTTCATCAGGGCGAATATTGTCAATTATACACGATCATAAGTACGGTATTTTAATATTCATTGCAATTAAATATACAATTTCTTTTTACATTGATTTGTACAAAAAAATATTATCACAGTCGGAGGTCTCCGATGATGAAGGTCAGGACTGGCGACCGAAACGTCAGCAAATATAAATTAAATAAAAGATTTTTATTTAATCTCCTGGCTGCAAAGTCCCTGCGAATCTTGATAATATAGGCCCTAAGTACTTACTGCTGTTTTTGCTTTTTTTAATTGTACGAAAAAATTGACCGATACGAGTAAGTATCGATACTTTTCAATCGATACCGAGTAGGTACTCGATACTTTGCGACCGATACCAGTATCGAGTAAAGTATCGATACCTCAGTGGTATCGTTTCATCCCTACCTACAGTGCATCTCGTGACTTCCTTTTCCTACTAACTATTGATATATATTTAGTTTCCAGAAGTATTAATATAGACTATTAGAATTCAATATGTAAAATTTAAAAACAAAAAAAATATTTTAAATTTTTTTACCATTTCTTCTTTTTAATCAAGTACAAGATTAAAGTGTGCTTAAAACAATTTTGAGGGCAAAATAAGAATTTTTCACAGAGAATTACTAAAAGTAGAGAAAGTTGTATGCTCTACGACTATCAGACCAGATTTCTATTTATATTTATATATATATTATTAACACTTATCTAAAGTAGAGAAAATTTTTGCTCAGGGGGCCCACATCTTGTGGGTACGTGGATGGCGACCACGAGCTACCCGAGCTGGGACTGGCAGTCCTTCTCTTTACATGTCTGTCCCTTTCTTCTATATAGGCGTCAGACCGTGCAACGGGCCGGCCTGTTCTATTTTTCCCTGTCGCAAAAAACCCATTCCGCCGACCCCGCATTGCGGGAATAAGGCTAAGAAAGAGGTAGAAAAGTACAATATTAAAGGACTAGTATTATTTGGCCGATTTTATTTAAAATATTATTTTCACGCCTTAGGAGGGTAGCTAACTTAAATATAAAATTACAACTTAATAGCTCATTTCGTTCATGTTTTATTTTGAACAAACAGATCATTTTATGCATTTTTTGGACTCAAAGTGACTTATTTTCATCAAATTTCGACATCGAATTTTTGACATGAATTCTAAACTTTTCTCTATATACGGTATAACATATATTTAGGTAATAGAAAATAAAAATGTAATCTTATTACTCCATAATAATATAATTAGACCTCTAAATATGATCATTATTATAAATAATTATTCACTAGCATCCTTCTCTCTGTCTCTATTCATCTTTCAATAGAGGACCACCAAACAATGTGCAAATTCGTAATATTGCATGTAAAATCGAGATTGGATTGCCGTTTGAACATGATTCTCTCATTTCCTGAACAATATTCCGATTGTGTTTATATTAATGAATATATCTAACTATAGATCATTATTGCTCTTTAAAGTGTTAATAAATTTTTGACATTTTTTTTTACATTACATTAAAAATATTTATTATTTATGGTTTTTATTAATTATCAAATTCAAAGAGAATTATTAAATAATACAAAAAAAAAAATGAAGTCAAAATTATGACTAATAATAAAACGGATGTTAAAAAAAAAAACATTTTAATTATTGATTTATGCAGCTTCGTCCCTGGACCTCTCTTTTTATATCTAATTTACATAAATTGAAACCTTTCGGGTAGACTATTTTATATACCTCTTAGGTAGGTGCTTGATCACTTGATAGTTAGCCTTTAAGGCAAAAAAGTGTTATTAATTAAAAAAAGTAAAAAATCTGGTGTGAATGGTTTCACAGCACACAACTTTCTCTTACCTTCGTTAATCAAAAGTTGTGTTCTGTGCTTGTCGCACCAGATTTTTTGTGTCGACATATATTTAGTTCCCGACAGTACGATCCATTCGAGAGATGTAAAATTTATAAGTATGGGAAAATATTTATATTTTGTTACCATAGAAACCATTTCTCCTATCTTTCCTATGAAATACAAGAATAAAGTGGTCTTCAGAAGATTTCAATGGTAAAATGAGAATATCCATTTTAAAGAGCATCTAAAAAATTCCTTTGTACAGTGAGCGCCACAATTAAGTCCCCACCTGATAGCTTTAGCCTTAAGTATATGGTATAGTATGTGGTGTAAAGTGAAATAATTTTAATGATTGAAAAGGTAAAATGTAAAATCTAGTACAGCTGATTTTATTTTACCTTTTCAAATTTAAAATTATTTCACTATTTACCATATATTATGGCATTTACTTAAGACTAAAGCTATCAGGTGGAGACTTAAATGTGGCGCTGACTGTACCATGACGTCCCGCGATTGGAACAAGCTCCCTGCGTCTATCTTCCCCAAAACCTACAATCTACAGACTTTCAAGTCTAATCTCATCAGGCATCTTCTCAGTTCCCGCAGTTGAGTTCCCCTTTTATGCTTCTCCTTTATTTATTTATTTTTTAACTATATTCTTCCTGGCTGCATATGATCACTGGTCATTATAAGTCTTCGGACTTTATGCACCCATTCCAAAAAAAATATATATATATAAAAACCTCCTACCTCAATTTTATTAAATTAAATTGAACACACACACACAGGCAGACAGCCCATGTCGCGAAAACCACTTTTTTGGATTCAGGGGACCTCAATCTCGACATCAAATTTTTGACATGAAACCAATTCTTTCTCTCTATATATTAACATATCTAGGTAAGAGAAAGTAAAATAAACAAAATAAATAAAAAAAAACTTCATTAATGTAAAAAAAATTTAATTTCAAAAAGAAGAGGAAGAAAAAAAAAATTTAAATAACAAAAACAAGAAACGCATTGATGATATATTCCCTTTAACTCTCTGTCAGTTTGTCAGTGGGTAAATTTTAATAAAACATTAAGACATCTCTCTCTCTTTCATATCTGCAGTGGTCCAAAAAAATAACACACACTCCCTCTCTTTCTCTCTCTCAATAAATTATACTTAATGTTGACACGAAAAACATCTATTTCAAATGATAATCTCTCTCTCACTCTCTCTATTTACCCCTCTTAGTCTTCACCGGTCGGTTGAGCAAATATTTGCTCGTAAGGTCAAGGAAATATATTTTTTATTTAGATATATAAATTTATGTTTCAAATAGTGAATAGTAATAAAAAAATATTTTATAAATATAGTATAAACATGATAACATTAATTTTTTTATATCATTTTTATTTTAGATTAAAGGTTTCTGGATTTCTCCAATGAGCTACAGCTAACAGTAGTAATGTGCCAGGGCCAACCTTTCGGTCCCATATAGGACCATCATCAGGGCCAAGCCATTGTCAATATATTGATCCTCCATTGGGTATATTGGCAGAATACATTATTAATATAATAAATCCAATGACCAAATTCGATAAAGTGTACTTTTAAGTGACTCACTCTCTGTCCTTAATAATAATGTCTTCTGACAATATGACCAATGCAGAATCAATATATTGACAATGGCCCTTCAGTACCTGAAGAAGGCCACAGAATGAGTGGCCGAAACCTTGCAATTTTTACAAATAATTAAACCGAAAATCAAATTCTTTTACTAATTAATTATTTTTACTTTCCCTTACCTATATCCCTGGTATATGTTAATATATACAGTATATAGAAAGTATTGAATTCATGTCAAAAATTTGATTTTGATGGAAATACATGTTTTGAGGCCCCTCAGTCCAAAAAAGTGTTTTCCCAACATGGTCTGTCTCTGTGTTTATGTGTGTGTGTCTGTGAACAAAATATCTCAAGAATGAAAAGAGCTAAGAGGTTGGGATTTTATATTTAAGTTCGGTACCCCCATGAGAAGTAACAGAAAGCATTTGAACAAAATCGGCCAAAAAAGTACTAGTACTTTATTGATTTACTTTTTTTCGTTTTTCTCAAAATTCGCTCAAACGATTTTGATTAAAATTCAAAAATCACTTTTCTTTTATTAATAATAGATGATCTTTAAAATGTATATATTTATATTTTGCCCTTGAAATCTTTTGAAGCACATTTTACTCTTGTTGTCTTCTTTATAGGAAAAATACCATTAAACATCCTAATTATTAATAGATGGATAGGAGTCAGAGCCAAGGAAATTTTTTTTTTTTACCACTCCTACTTTTTCCCCATTCACACTCATATTCACACAGTCTTTTCTGCAACTTAGTCCATTTAAGACTTAAAATTTATTAATAGCCTATAAATATTTATTGGGAATCCAGGCATTCTTATTTAACTAAATATTTTTCGAGATCTATATATTTGAATAAGATAATAGTATTCAAAATACCTCGATTGGGACTAAACAAGTCATAGATATATTCAACAAGACTGTGTTTTTTATTGGTGAGGCCAAACATCCCATGGCCCCGGAAAGGCGGAGATCCTGGGTTCGATTCCCGGGGACCATGGGATGTTTGACCTCACCAAAAAAAACACCCCAATTTCTTTTTAAACAAATTAATTTCAAAAAAAATAACTTGGTATAAAAGGCCAGCCCGCTAGCCGCTACACCAAGCCAAGGAAAATGTTAATGGCTCCGATCATATCTAGGCCTTCCTGACTCCATACTCCAGCTCCCCGATTGTTACGAAAAAAGTGTCATAATACATTTTAATTCCCCTCACGATCTAACTCTTAAATCACGAAGCAAGAGTTTTACCTCTACTCTAGAGGTACAATATTTTTTTTAGATTAAAAAAAAAAAATTTAATTTTTTAATAATACCATCAAATACAGATTCATTTAATTAATTACATAAAGGTATCATGTGATTGTGTAACAATCCTTAATAGACATCTGTCTTTCGGAATTGAATTGATCTCCAACTAATCAATAACAATTGACATTCCGAACAGACATTCATTAAATAAGGCTCTTGTTCAACCCTTCCTCACAATAGTTCATAGTAACTCAATAAAAAAATCATGTTTCGCAAAATTATTAAATGCGTTAATAAATTACCTCCATGATCTCCTTTAGGAGGTAATATTTCATAATAATATAAGCTCATATATTATTGCGAATAATTAAATAAAGTATTTGTGTATATCTAATAAATAAGAGAGATATTTCTTTATTATTGTGGCAATAAATCAATATAATACCCCTGGGAAGACATTTTTCGAATGGAAGGGGGAGGGCTAAAAGTCGATAGACATACAAATGGGATTACAATGAAATTCATATTTAAAGCCAACTTTTTTTTTTTAAAGGATGGGACAAAAATAACAATACTGTCGTGTCAGTACGTTTGTAAGCCGTCTGATGTCAAAGCGCATTAACCAATCATTTTATATTTACATACGTCAAAAATCGCACATAGGTATGCATTTTTTCTAAATTTAATATTTTGAAAAATTTATTACTTTCATTTGGATTGGTGCAATTATCAATATTATTTAGAAGAAGAGGAAGATTTATTGCAGTAATTGGATCAAGGTGTTGTGGTTAAAGAATTTTTTTTTTTCCTTCCCCCCCTCAATAACAATAAGGTTTATTGTTGTTTGCTTTATTCTAATGTCTGGCGACTGGCTAGCAATAGTTTCGGTAGCCCAACTACCATCTTCAGGCCTGCAAAATACATTTTTATTTAATTTACTTACATATAATTATTACATAAGATGTCAACAATTGTATTTTTTATATCAACTTGATCAATAAAAACTATTCCATTCCATTGTTTTTTAATTTTTGTCAAAATCTTTGTTACCTGAATAAAGCTTAAATCCATTTTCTGTCGGGTCTCTTATCTAACCACAGCACCTTGGTCCAATTACTGCAATAAATCTTCCTCTTCTTCTAAATAATTTATTATTATATAAAGATAAAAGTTTTGAGAAATAAATCTAGCGGCTTTTCTTAATTATATATCACACCGATACAGTAGAATAAAATAATGTAAGGCAGCGTTTTCCAAACTGTGAGGCGCGCCTCCCTAGGGTGGCGCGGACTAGTCTAAGGGGAGGCGCCAATATTGGCCACCAAGGTCAATTTTCCAAATGATTGATAGTTTTATAAATAAAATAATAAAATTTAGAAGATTCTGGGACGGAGGTTTCCTTACTTAAATACTCGATGAGCCACAGTGGCACAGTAGAAACGGTGCCACTGTGGCTCATCGAGTTTTTAATTAAAATAATAAATATGAATAAATAAAAAAAATATTTTTATATAAATTATATATTTTTAGTATTAAAAATTTTTGTTTTTGTATTATTTTATTAAATGTGTGTGAGGAGGGGGGAGGTCGTCATACGATTAAATATTTTTAAGGGAGGCGTTGTAACATAAAGTTTGAAACCAGTGATTTAAAGTAAGACTCATTCTAGAAAATTATACTGTGTAAAACCCAAAGGCGATCGCATTGTTAATTATTTTATTTATTAAGATTGGATTTCAAATGGCTTAAATAAGAATGCCTGGACCCCAACATATGTATATTCTTAATAATGGTTATCATAAAAAGTCTTATATGATTTAAGTTGCCGAAAAGACTGTGTGAAAGTGTGTGTGAATGAGAAAAAAGTGTGTTAAAAAAAAAAAAAAAAAAATGGATTAAGGGTTGAAAAATTAAAAAAAATGTTTTTTTTGATTTATTTTAGCTAAATTGAAGCAAAATAAATAGAAAACATTCAAAATATAGCGTTGATTATTATTTTATTATATTAAGGGTTGATTAGGGGCAGGGCCGGGGCAAGCTATTCTGCCGCCCTAGGCAAGATATTTTTTTTGCGCCCCCCCCAAAAAAACTTTAAATTTAATTTCGCCGCCCCCTCCTTAAAATTTTCCCCTGATCTCAAAAATTTTTCTGCCGAAATTTTTTTTTTTTTTTTTTTTTTCGCGGAACCACAATTTTTTTCCCGTCCGGGAAAATATTTTTACTTTTTTAGGGACGCTAATTTTTGCCGCCCCCGGGCCCGAAATTTTTTCCCTTGTGGCGCCCGCGGAACCAAAATTTTATTTTTATTTTTCCCTTTTGCCGCCCTCTCAGGTTGCCGCCCTAGGCGGCCGCCTAGTTTGCCTAGTGGACGCGCCGCCACTGGATTAGGGGTGATTAAGTGTTGATTATTTAAGAAAGGCCTTGGAATATTCCAAATCACTTGTTGACATTCTTTTCCATCTCTAAATATAGTTAGATTAGAGCAAATGATATTTTTTTTACTTTTAATAAAAGGGAATTGTTATTTTCATCTATTTTATTCCAAAACAAAGAGAGAGACGAATTTCTCGTTCAGTCGAGTCGATAGCGTTGCCGGGCTGCAGGCGCTGATCTCTTTTTTGTGTTTAAAGTGAATCAAAGTGAATAATTAATTTAGTGCAACCCACCCTGACCTCACCGTCAACCAGCACACCCTCTTGAGTGTCTTATTAAAGTAAAGGTAATTATTATGCATTTTATCTTTGAAAAAAAAAAATGATAGAAATAAATAACTTGACTGCGTGAAAAACGATTCTTTTGAATATGAAATTAAATATTTTGTATTTTACTAAGGGTAGAGGGTGAATATAAGTTGTTGAAAGGGGGAGGGGAAGTGTAAGGTGTCATTGAAAAAAATTAAAAAAAAAAAAAAAAATTGGTTTTTTATTTTTATCTTTTTTTAACACCTTTTTTTCTCATTCACACTCAACACTCACACACAAATTCACACACTCTTTTCGGCAACTCAGGCCATATAAGAGTTTATACGATAACCGTTATTAATTAATAATATACATATTGGGGGTCCCGGCATTTCTATTTAAGCCATTTGGTATCCATTTCCGGACTGCCAGGGGTCCGAGCCCCCCGCATTTCCTTAAAGGGGGGGTGTATGCCGGGGTGCTAATGCCCCATCCCCTATAATGCATAGAGATTTTTTTTTAAATACTTTTACTAAAAAATAAGGGCATTCCGTTTGAGTTAAAATTTATATTCAATATTTATTAAATAGTATAGTAGGATAGAAACATTTTAATATCATTCTAAAATTTATTACTGGGGCGGAATTAATTTTTGAAGATTTCGAAGTCTCATAAACAGATAATAATAATAACTCTGGGTAACTTAAGAACCCATCGAATCCCTTGCAGAATTTTGTATGGATTTTTTCATTAGGTAGAAAAGTAAGATATAATTAGTCTATTTAGAATTTTACTGGGGTGAGTTAGCGCATCTTTTTGTATTATAGAACTAATCTCAATCCGGATTTGAATTTTTACTTTCTCTTACCTAATGTATAAGTTAATATACATATACTGGTACAGTATATAGAGAGAAAGTATTGGATTCATGTCAAAATTTCGATGTCGAGACTTTAATGGATATACATGATTTGAGGTCCCCTGAATCCAAAAAAGTGGTTTTCGCGACATGTTCTGTCTGTGTGTCTGCTTGGGTTCAATTTAAAGGATGGAGGAATTGAGCTAGAAGGTTGAAATTTTATATTTAAGTTAGGCAGCCCCCTAGGGCGTGAAAATAGGATTTGAGAAAAATATTTTTCTTCAGGAATGAAGGTTAGAAAAAACGAAGGCAGAATTTTTCTTTAAAAATATATTTTAACATTTTCGGCTTTGGTCAAAGCCATCCTCGGAGCTGTTAGTGGTCATCCGAAGATGGCTTCGACCAAGGCCGAAATGTTAAATTATATTTTTAAAGAAAAAATTCTGCCTTCGTTTTTTCTAACCTTCATTCCTGATACAAATTCCACCAGCCATAAAATACCCTTATAGCAGCGTTTTCAAAACTGTGAGGCGCCGACTAGTCTAAGGG
>JAKCPI010029182.1:0-10867 GCA_023213315.1 Euborellia annulipes | reverse complement strand
ACTGTGAGTGTTGTTTATTGGTGAGGTCCCCGGGAATCGAACCCAGGATGTCCATCCAGCCTTTCCGGGGCATAGGCGTGCTGTCCATTGCACCAGACCAACCGGACCCTCGACCTACACCATTAATTGAATTTGTAATTAATTTTTGACAAAGGTTTTTGTCAAGAAATAAAAATTTCCCTAAAGTGTAAATATAGTCTAATAAGATCTACTATTACATATCGAAAAAATAATTAAAACTTTTTTCCGCCGTCAAGAACAGTATTTAGAAGCCCCCCGCCCCGGGGATTAGAACTTTACGAGAATAGAATCTCCCATTTGAATTTGAAATCTCTTCTTGTAGCTATGGTTAATATTTTTTGTGAAATTGGAAACTCCATCCGTTAAAGCTCTTCACAAAAGAGATGTCAGAAAAGCAACAAAAAAAAAAAAACAAATTAATATTAATAACGTTATTTTTAATTAATAAATGATATCAATTCAATTCTTATTTCCGCTGTTTCCTGTTTTATTTTTTTTAATTGACAGTTATATGCGCCTGGTATACGTATAATTCAAAACAAAAGAACGAATTTATTCCTCCTATCATTTTGCACATTAATCAATTCTTTGTTTAGAGAGATTTTGTTTTTCACTTTGCCCCGTCATAAAGTTGAGTACTCCTCAATCTGACTGTGATATTAATATAATTTGGGTCTCAAAAGTATTTTAAAAAATCTGGTAATACTAATAAGGCTTTTATCAGTCGGTGATTTGACTATTAGCAGAAAATATTTTTAACTTTGCTTAAGGCGGGGCAGGAGCGGAGGTGTTACGCAGATTTTTCCCGCTAAGATGGCGTTGTGTGTCATTAAAAGAATGCCCAAAAAATCAAGTAATTCAAAAATTTGCCAAGAGATGTCAGAATGGTAGCTAATAATATTTAATGCATTTGGTTGATTTTCATTGATCTTTTAATAATAAATACTTTATAAATGTTATTATATATTATGTATCTTTTATAAAAGCATAAAAATATATAAATATAGGCTATTAGGGGATCGTCTGTTAGACTAGCCTGCCATCTATTGCAAGAATACTGAACTAATTTGACAGTTGGTTTTTAAATAAATCATCTAAGCTTATTTTAAACATTTCTTAATTCATATGTGATTAATAATAACAATAAATTCGTTTTTAAATTAAAAAAAAATTAAAGATTATTGGGTGCCGGGGCACGCCGGTTGAGAACCACTGGTCTAAGTGAATCCTTTTCTCTTTAAAGTCAGTGATTAATTGATTTTTTTATATTTGAAAATACAAGAGAGGGGAGAGGGGGAGGCGTTTGATCAAATTAATATAAATCACTCTACTTTTGGTCTGAAATTATCTTAATTTACATATATATATATATAGAGTGGGACTAAATTAATCCCGAATAATTCGATCGATGACATTCCATATCTCTCTCTCTCTTTTCCAGTGATTCTAAAAATATCCAATCATTTATTTATAGGATAACTAATTTTGTAGTTGACTTTATGAACTCGCAAAAATGAAATCAATTACAATTTGGCCTTTATCTTTAGCAACTTGAATTGAAAAAATAAATAAATAAATCGGGCTTAACTTTCACATAAACTCTAAAAAAAAGGGGAATTATCTTAAAAAAAAAATAAATATATATATATGGGGAATGACTTCCCTGAAACTTGCTCGTATATTCTTTTGGAATGACGTCTGAGTAGATGTGTGTGTGTGTGTGTGTGTGAACACGATTGCTTAAAAACCAAAGCAGCTAGATCGATGAAATTTGGTATATGCTCCTTACACTAAAATTGTAGATTTCTATCAATTTTTGGAGTAAATACGTCACTTGGAAGTAGTACTTTACCTACTAAGTTTTTTCAGAAATTTCGAAATTTTCAATTTCTTTGTCATATTATGATAAAATACTCATTTTTAAAAAGTTTTTATTCTTTGATATTTTTCCGAAAACTGAATAGTTTTTGAAATAATCAAAGAAGAAAAAGACATTTTTCGTTAATTTTGGAAAGAAAAATTTACATGTTTTTTAATGACACCTGTATGATTTTGTTTTGATTTTTCTTTCCAAAATTTACAAAAAATGTCGTCTTCTTCTGTGATTATTTCAAAAACTATTCAGTTTTCGGAAAAATATCAAAGAATATAAACTTTTTAGAATTGAGTATTTTATCATAATATAACAAAGAAATTCAAAATTTTCGAAATTTTTGAAAAAACTTATTAGTTAAAGGAAAGGTGTAGACAGGCCATTGCAGTCCAACAGAAAAACAAAATATATAAAAAAATATATAATTTATTTAAATTATTTAATTAATTAATATTTAATATTTAAATTATTAAATTATTTTTTTTATAATTTATTTAAATTATATATTTTTACTTTCTCTTACCTATGTATATATGTAATATATATATAGAGAGAAAGTATTGGATTCATGTCAAAAATTCGATGTCGAGATTTTGATGGATCTTCACGTTTTGAGGTCCCCTGAATCCAAAAAAGTGGTTTTCGCGACATGGTCTGTCTGTGTGTGTGTGTGTGGGTGGGTGTGTGTGTGTGTGTGTGTGTTCAATTTTAAGCATGAAGGAATTGAGCTAGGAGGTTGAAATTTTATATTTAAGTTAAAAACCCCCCGGGACCGGAAAAATAAGCTTTTAATCAAAATCGGCCAAAGAGTACTAGTACTTTAGTGATGTACTTTTTCAGTTTTTTTTCGATTTTCTCAAAATTCGCTCTAACGATTTTGATTAAAATTCAAAAATCAATTATTTTTTAGATGCTCTTTCAAATGTATATTCTCGTTTTGCCCTCAAAATTGTTTGAAGACCACTTTACTCTTGCACTCCATAGAAAAGATAGGAGAAATGGTTGCCATGGTATCAAAATATAAATATTTTCCCATACTTATAAATTTTACATCTGAATTCAAATATTCCCTACTGCCGGGAACTAAATACATGTCGACACAAAAAATCTGGTGTGACAGCACAGTACACAACTTTCGATTACCGAAGAGGTAAGAGAAAGTTGTGTGCTGTGCGACAGTCACACCAGATTTTTTTATATATTTTGTTTTTCTGTTGGACTGCAATGGCCTGTCTACACCTTTCCTGAATACATTCAGTCCTGGGTGAGTGCTATCATCTATTATTAGTTAAAGTATTACTTCCAAGTGACGTATTTACTCCAAAAGTTGATAGAAGTCTACAATTTTAGTGTAAGGAGCATATACCAAATTTCATCGATCTAGCTGCTTTGGTATTTAAGCAATCGTGTTCACACACACAGACATAATGCTCAAAATGGTATTTTTGGACTAAAACGTGGAGAAACATCAAAATCTCGAAGTCGAATTTTTTTTTTGATTACAATATTTGAAATTCTCATTTGATAAAATTGAGAATTTAAAAATGGATATTCTCTGGGTTCCTGGGCAATCCCAGGGAATGAAAAGGCTGACCAACTACCAAAAATGGCGTCCCATAAATATTGATATAAATCACGAATTTTATATATGAACAGATACTGCAATTGAAATTAAAAACATACTGTATATAGGGATGAATGGCAATTACAAAAAAAAATTTTTTTGTAAAAAAATCGAAAATTGATTAAAAATCGATTATTTGGTTTTAAAATCGAAAATCGATTCAGCCTCCGAATCGACCAACCCTAACTGAGATGTATTAATTTATGTACACAAGGTCAAATAAATAAATAATAAGTTAATTTCGCGATTTCATATACGAGAAAGGTGGCCTGTTTGTTTAAGTATTATTATAAATTAATGTCATTGTCAAATACAAAAAAACACGTCACAAAGGGAAAGTTAATTTGCGAATCGGATGTTTCTAGTACCATATAATTAATTAATTTTTTTTTACATAAACAGAGAGAGAATAAATAATCAATAAAACAGGAATTAAATTAAAAGGGGGAAGGGGGCGTTTAGAGAGAGAATGGGGAGAGGGGAAATTTTCCAATTTTTCTTCTAAATATTGAGACACTTAAACTCAACATCCTATAGGAAGTAGAACAAAATCAAATACAGTAGAGTCCCGGTAATCCGAACCTCGCTAATCCGAACTTCCGGTTAATCCGAACTCTTTTTGCGTACGATTTTTTTTTTTTTTTAAGAGGAATATAAATGAAAATTAGACATTAAAGGAACTTTATTTTATTATTATTATGAAATATTTATTTAGAGTTTAATATCACCGACAAGTTTCACGGTTTACAACGTTATAAATACGACTTTATTATCAAAATTAACTAATTCAAGCTTACAATTCCGGTTAATCCGAACTTCCCGATAATCCAAACGACCCTCGGTCCCAATTAGTTCGGATTAACGGAACTCTACTGTATCTAGTAGTAATCATTGATAGAGAAATGCTTAATTATTTATTGTTGTAACCTTTAAATTGATATTAAATCTTCATCAACTACAAAAAGAAAAAAAACGTCCTGGTGCATCCAAGGGCGGATCCAGAGGTGTTTCTAGGGGGGGGTAATATGGTGTGACCCGTCGCACAGCACACTATTTTTTCTTAATTTCAGTAATTTAAAGGCGCATTCTGTACTTGTTTGCTAGAATACAAATCAAATTTTCAAGTATTAATTTTTAAAATTTTACATTAAAAATAATTTTTTTTTTTTTTTTTTTTTTTTTTTTTCAAATCTCGGGGGGGGTAATTACCCCCTTTACCCCCACCCCTTGTATCCGCCCTTGGGTGCATCGTACTTGAACATACGCACCACCCACCTATACTAGTTCTTTGGCCAGTAGTCCGATTCCAATAATGGGAGACTTTACCTCTCTACTTATTAATTCATATACCCGAAAAAAGTAAGGGTGTGCTGCCGGGAGTTAAATCACGGATCCACCAATTTGTACTCGGTGTGCCCTTACCACTAGACCACCACTCAGAAAGCAATTTTAGTACATCGAGTACAAATTGGTGGATCCGTGGTTCAACTCCCGGCTGCACACCTTTATTTTTTTCGGGTATATGAATTAATAAATATTTAATTATATAAATTTCGTTCGCAGCCTACATACGCGATGTACGTATATAATATCTCATTAATTGTATAAGTAATTTCTTATTTATTAAAAAATTCAGAGTTCCTTAATTTTTCCCTTATATTTATTTATTTATTTATTTAAAAAGAATGTTGGCATTAAAACACCAGCCATTTTTGCCACCGAAAAAAATTCCTTTAAAGAAATAAATAAAAAATCTGGTGTGACTGGCGCACAGCACACAACTTTCTCTTACCTTCGGTAAACGAAAGTTGTGTACTGTGCTTGTCACACCAGATTTTTTGTGTCGACATGTATTTAGTTCCCGGCAGTAGGGAATATTTGAATTCAGATGTAAAATTTATAAGTATCGGAAAATATTTATATTTTGTAACCATGGCAACCATTTCTCCTATCTTTCCTATGAAGCACAAGAGTAAAGTGTGCTTCAAACAATTTTGAGGGCAAAACGAGAATATACATTTGAAAGAGCATCTAAAAAATAATTGATTTTTGAATTTTAATCAAAATCGTTAGAGCGAATTTTGAGAAAATCGAAAAAAACTGAAAAAGTACATCAGTAAAGTACTAGTACTCTTTGGCCGATTTTGATTAAAAGCTTATTTTTCCGGTCCCGGGGGGTGTTTAAGTTAAATATAAAATTTCAACCTCCTAGCTCAATTCCTTCATGCTTAAAATTGAACACACACAGACACACACACACACACACACACACACACACACAGACAGACAGACAGACCATGTCGCGAAAACCACTTTTTTGGATTCAGGGGACCTCAAAACGTGAAGATCCATCAAAATCTCGACATCGAATTTTTGACATGAAACCAATACTTTCTCTCTATATATATATTACATATATACATAGATAAGAGAAAGTAAAAATTGAATTTTGAATTTATTTATTTTTTTTTTCCTTTCAATACAATAAATAAAAAAATTTTAATTTTAATATTTATATAATTAATTATTGAGTAATAATTGTAAGATTTAATTATCAATTTTAATTATCCTTGTGGCGTAGAGGTTAGCGTGCTAACCTCGTATACCAAACGTCGCGGGTTCGGACCCCAGGCAGTCCGATGATTTTATTTAACCCATCTGGATACCAAATGGCTTAAATAAGAATGCCTGGACCCCATATATGTATATTTATCAATAACGGATATCGTAAAAAGTCTTATATGGCCTGAGTTGCCCAAAAGACAGTGTGAATGTGTGTGTGAGTGTGAGTGTGATGGAGAAAAAAGTGCGAGTGTTAAAAAAAAAAAAAAAAAAAAAAAATATTCTTATAACTCGGAAACTATTTAAAGGATTTTCATGGGGTCTTTTTTTTATAAAATTTTATATTATTATTATTATTATTATTATTATTATTTATTCATCGTTTTAAATACAGTGAGTATATACTAAGGAGATTTATAATTTACCAGATGTATAATTATGTGAAATAGTGATTCAACCAACAAAAGTTGAAAAAACATACAAGCAGCAAAATTCTATACATAATTGTTTAACATTTTAATAATTTACCAAATACTAAATTAATACATAAATTATAAAATTTTATATTTGGGAAAACCTTTAAAAGATGCATGAAAAAAAAATTGTCTCAATTAAAATTAGTATTAGTCAGGGGCGTATTTAAGGGGGGGGCGAGGGGGCCCGGGCCCCCCCCCCCCGAAATTTCCCAAACACATATACATATATAGGGATATACAGACATCAGCGCAACAAATTTTTCCGCAGGATGGACAACTTTGGTTCCGCAATAGAAAAAATGTTCCTCAAAAAATTTCGTGTGAAAAAAAGTATAGTTTCTTAAAAAAAAAATTTTCCTCAGAAAAATTTTTGAGTCCGCCCCCCGAAAAAAAATTTCTATATACGCCCCTGGTATTAGTAGATAGAAGGTTTGATGAAAGGACAAAATAATCAGTGTCCAATGATCAAGATAACATTTCGGTTGCATATCACTGAATTAAGGCGAGCCGAAATCGGAAGACACGTTCAATGATGAATAAAGGTTTTTTTTATTTGTTTTTACCCTAAAACCTTAGAAATGCTTAAACGTAACAAGAATTTATACAAATCTATTGTATTTATTTACCGAAATGTCTTATGAAATTCTCTTTTAAAGCTCAACAAAGTTAATTTCTAAATCACATGATTTAGGTTCTAAAGCATAGTTAATAAAAAAGATTTTTTTTTTGTTTGTTTTTAGTATAAAAACTCTACCCTCGATGGTGTTTGAAAATCTCAATTCTCTGGAGACTTTGAATCTACAAAACAATAAGCTACGTCACATTCCAGAGGAGATCATGGAGCCGATCGTGGATACTCTACGAGTCATTGATATTATGGGTATGTATTTATTTATTTATTAGCATGCGAATTCATGCGAAGTGAATATATATGTGTGCTTGACTTACTTTGGATTAGTGCTCTGATGACTACAGTGACTACATAAAAGGTGCATTCCTAAAAATAAATGTGTGTGCTTTCTAAAGAGCCAGGGATTTTTAAAATAGTGAGCTGTCTATCTAAAGCTGCGAATATAATAAATAACACAGGTCAACAAAATTTTTGCGTGTTTCTGTTCTAATGCTGGAATTCTGATTCTGGACACCGGAAAACGCTTAAATTTCCATTTTTTGCTTTTAAACTTTGCTTTTGTTTAATACGAAACAGCCAATTCAAACATAAAAGAAATACAATAAATGTTCAACTAGTGATAAGAAGTGGCTGTAGATTTTGAATTGGGTATAGGAGACTTTGCAGCAAGGAATTAAATAAAAAACTGGAGTCGGGAGGAATAAAACCAGCGTTGTCGAACACCTTTACACTTTTATTTTAAGCAGACGTTTTGGAAACCATAACGGTTGCCATCTTCAGTGACAATGAAAGTTTTTTAAGGTGTCCCTGTCATATATGATAATCTTGTATAGTATAGGAAGCATCAGCCTGGAGCGCTCGGCAAGTAGAAAGAAACGTCTGCTTAAAATAAAAATGTAAAGGTGTTCGACAACGCTGGTTTAATTCCTCCCGACTCCAATTTCACATACCAAGCATACAATTTAATTTAAATAAAAAACTTTTATTTAATTGTTAACCGTTAAACACGTGTTTTTTTTTTTAACACTCACACTTTTTTCTCAATCACACAGTCTTTTCAGCAACTCAGGCCATATAAGACTTTAACTTTACTTATAATATATATTGGGGGTCCAGGCATTCTTATTTAAGCCATTTGGTATCCAAATGGCTTAAATAAAATCATCAGACTGCCTGGGGTCCGAACCCGCGACTTTTGGTATACGAGGTTAGCACGCTAACCCCTACACCAGGCCCCGAGGGCCTCAAATACGGTTAACAATTAAATACAAGTTTTTTATTTAATTCCTTGGCTGCAAAGTCTCCTATACCCAATTCAAAAAATATTCATTTTTAAAGTTGATTTCTTGTTATTTTACATTTATATGCTAATATTACCAACCACAAATCTTAAAAAGACTCTGTTCAGCAAAAACTACCCTTATCGTAATTTTAAAAAAAATATAAAAATCGGTGATTTTTCTCAAAAATTCGAAAAATTGCTCTATATAGTTTCTACAAAAGCAAACTTTGATCAAAAAAATTATTTTTTCCCCAGTTGAATGGCTGTAGATATTCAAATTGGATAAAAGAAGGGAGGGAGCCTTCCGGGAAAACAGCAGCCAGGATAAATAAAAAATTTTATATTTCTTTGCCGACGTTTCGGGTGCTAGTCGCACACATCCTCAGGGCAAGCAAAATTGTCAAAATTTCACACAACAAATAGCAAATGCTATTTGGATGTTGTGTCAGTAGAAACGTTTTATTATTGTACATATCATAGATGCTAGAAACGAATAAATACATGTATAAGCATGAAATTAATTTTAAGTACCGATTAACCTGTACTAAATTTTGCTTGCCCTGAGGATGAGTGCGACGAGCACTCGAAACGTCGGCAAAGAAATATAAGTGAGTTTTATTGGTGCAGGTCGAGGGTCCGGTGGCCTGGTGCAATGGATAGCACGCCTATGCCCCGGAAAGGCGGAGATCCTGGGTTCGATTCCCAGGGGCCATGGGATGTTTGGCCTCACCAATAAAAAACACTCACAGTCTTGTTAAATCAAATTTTTTATTTATCCTGGCTGCTATTTCTCGGGAAGGCTCCCGTTCTTTTATCCAATTATTTTTCCCTTTATTTTTAGCGTAGGAGAAACGAAAATTTCATATGCAGAAGTCAGATCCAAAAATCGTTGACCTGTGCTATAAGATGATTTAGTAAGTGTAAAAAATTTTGAAACATTTTGCAAATTAAAATATGTAAATAAAATACTTGGTTTTTTGTTTCAAGTTATTTTATTATTTATAAATCACCACTAAATAGGTTTTTTTTAACATCTTCAAAAGTAATACAACGTTGAATTATAATCAATAGATGTCAAAAGTCATGGATTCGAATCCCGTCCCAGGAGCAAAAATTTGTTTCAATTGAATTGAAATAAATATGACCTCAGATGACACCAAATAAATAAATAATCTGAAGCAAGTAACCAATTGTTTTTATTTGTATATTTTAATTTAATTTAGACTTATTAAAAATAAAAGACATTTTTCACTTTATTTTAATTTAATAATTAATAACTTCGAAAAAAAAAATTTGTTAAAAACTACAACGTTTCTGCAACCTTCATCAGGTAACGCATACACTTTGACTTTTCGGCTGCCGAGCCCATTTGGGATTTAATTCATTTCTATATAGGCCTAAATTTTAAATTTATTATACCCCGATGGCAACTAGAGTACGTCCCATTAAAATAATTATTGTAACTATTAATAAAAGAATTTTATTTTCGGTTTAATTTGTTTTTTGTTTATTTATAAAAATTACAACGTTTCGGCCACTCATTCTGTGGCCTTCTTCAGGTACAATTCACTTATATCTGTGACAATCTCATTTCAATTGAGAAATGCGATTGTAATAGATGTAATATCCTTGTAATCTTATCTGAATTGTACAGTGAAGGACAATATTAAGTTCCACCTATGCGTTTTCTACTTGTGATTATTTCATTGTTTTTATAAAAGAAAATGAAAATCTATTGAAAGTTTCCATTAAAAAATGTATAATATTTTTTTAAAACAATGAAATAATCACAAATAGAAAACTCATAGGTGGGAGTTAATATTGTCCCTCACTGTACCTGAAGAAGGCCACAGAATGAGTGGCCGAAACGTTGTAATCTTTACAAATAAACGACAATCAAATTCTTTTATTAATGATAACAACTGTGAAAGCCTAAACTCCAAAAGTCACAGTAACTAGCTTTCGTGCTATTGCCCTGTCCTGTCTGTTTTATTATTAACCTATTATAAACTGACAAGTGAGTAATTTAGTATTTAGTTGTCAAAGTGTTTGCATTATCTTTGACGATTGCAAAAATAATAACCGAAACGTTTTTATTTATCGTAGTTCGCTGTATTATTAATTACTAAATTAAAATAAACAACGATTAATGTCAAAATGTCTTTTATATAAAGCAAAATATATTTAGAAATAAAAATTTAGGAGGGGGCCGTGAGTTGGAGGGGATTGTGACTTCAAGAAGTTTAAACCAAGGAAGGGTAGTGTATCTAAGTAAAGCTCCAAGCTCCAAAATGGATAAGATCAATAAAATTTTTAGTTTTTTTTTTTTTTTTTTTTAATATTCAAATTAGATTAAACTAAAAGGGGATATTTCAGGAAATCAAGGATAAAAGAAATT
>JAKCPI010029181.1:0-20184 GCA_023213315.1 Euborellia annulipes | reverse complement strand
CTTATATGGCCTGAGTTGCCCAAAAAGACAGTGTGAATGTGTGTGTGAGTGTGAGTGTGATGGAGAAAAAAGTGCGAGTGTTAAAAAAAAAAAAAAAAAAAAAAAAAAAAAAAAAAAATATTCTTATAACTCGGAAACTATTTAAAGGATTTTCATGGGGTCTTTTTTTTATAAAATTTTATATTATTATTATTATTATTATTATTATTTATTCATCGTTTTAAATACAGTGAGTATATACTAAGGAGATTTATAATTTACCAGATGTATAATTATGTGAAATAGTGATTCAACCAACAAAAGTTGAAAAAAAAACATACAAGCAGCAAAATTCTATACATAATTGTTTAACATTTTAATAATTTACCAAATACTAAATTAATACATAAATTATAAAATTTTATATTTGGGAAAACCTTTAAAAGATGCATGAAAAAAAGAAAAAATTGTCTCAATTAAAATTAGTATTAGTCAGGGGGCGTATTTAAAGGGGGGGGGGCCGAGGGGGCCCGGGCCCCCCCCCCCGAAATTTCCCAAACACATATACATATATAGGGATATACAGACATCAGCGCAACAAATTTTTCCGCAGGATGGACAACTTTGGTTCCGCAATAGAAAAAAATGTTCCTCAAAAAATTTCGTGTGAAAAAAAGAGGAGTTTCTTCAAAAAAAAATTTTCCTCAGAAAAATTTTTTTGAGTTCGGGGCCCCCCCCGAAAAAAATTTCTATATACGCCCCCTGGTATTAGTAGATAGAAGGTTTGATGAAAGGACAAAATAATGAGTGTCCAATGATCAAGATAACATTTCGGTTGCATATCACTGAAGAAAGCATTAAGGCGAGCCGAAATCGGAAGACACGTTCAATGATGAATAAAGGTTTTTTTTATTTGTTTTTACCCTAAAACCTTAGAAATGCTTAAACGTAACAAGAATTTATACAAATCTATTGTATTTATTTACCGAAATGTCTTATGAAATTCTCTTTTAAAGCTCAACAAAGTTAATTTCTAAATCACATGATTTAGGTTCTAAAGCATAGTTAATAAAAAAGATTTTTTTTTGTTTGTTTTTAGTATAAAAACTCTACCCTCGATGGTGTTTGAAAATCTCAATTCTCTGGAGACTTTGAATCTACAAAACAATAAGCTACGTCACATTCCAGAGGAGATCATGGAGCCGATCGTGGATACTCTACGAGTCATTGATATTATGGGTATGTATTTATTTATTTATTAGCATGCGAATTCATGCGAAGTGAATATATATGTGTGCTTGACTTACTTTGGATTAGTGCTCTGATGACTACAGTGACTACATAAAAGGTGCATTCCTGAAAATACATGTGTGTGCTTTCTAAAGAGCCAGGGATTTTTAAAATAGTGAGCTGTCTATCTAAAGCTGCGAATATAATAAATAACACAGGTCAACAAAATTTTTGTGTGTTTCTGTTCTAATGCTGGAATTCTGATTCTGGACACCGGAAAACGCTTAAATTTCCATTTTTTGCTTTTAAACTTTGCTCTGTTTAATACGAAACAGCCAATTCAAACATAAAAGAAATACAATAAATGTTCAACTAGTGATAAGAAGTGGCTGTAGATTTTGAATTGGGTATAGGAGACTTTGCAGCAAGGAATTAAATAAAAAACTGGAGTCGGGAGGAATAAAACCAGCGTTGTCGAACACCTTTACACTTTTATTTTAAGCAGACGTTTTGGAAACCATAACGGTTGCCATCTTCAGTGACAATGAAAGTTTTTTAAGGTGTCCCTGTCATATATGATAATCTTGTATAGTATAGGAAGCATCAGCCTGGAGCGCTCGGCAAGTAGAAAGAAACGTCTGCTTAAAATAAAAATGTAAAGGTGTTCGACAACGCTGGTTTAATTCCTCCCGACTCCAATTTCACATACCAAGCATACAATTTAATTTAAATAAAAAACTTTTATTTAATTGTTAACCGTTAAACACGTGTTTTTTTTTTTAACACTCACACTTTTTTTCTCATTCACACAGTCTTTTCAGCAACTCAGGCCATATAAGACTTTAACTTTACTTATAATATATATTGGGGGTCCAGGCATTTATTTAAGCCATTTGGTATCCAAATGGCTTAAATAAAATCATCAGACTGCCTGGGGTCCGAACCCGCGACTTTTGTATACGAGGTTAGCACGCTAACCCCTACACCAGGCCCCGAGGGCCTCAAATACGGTTAACAATTAAATACAAGTTTTTTATTTAATTCCTTGGCTGAAAGTCTCCTATACCCAATTCAAAAAATATTCATTTTTAAAGTTGATTTCTTGTTATTTTACATTTATATGCCAATATTACCACCACAAATCTTAAAAGACTCTGTTCAGCAAAAACTACCCTTATCGTAATTTTAAAAAAATATAAAATCAGTGATTTTCTCAAAAATTCGAAAAATTGCTCTATATAGTTTCTACAAAAGCAAACTTTGATCAAAAAAATTATTTTTTCCCCAGTTGAATGGCTGTAGATATTCAAATTGGATAAAAGAAGGGAGGGAGCCTTCCGGGAAAACAGCAGCCAGGATAAATAAAAAATTTTATATTTCTTTGCCGACGTTTCGGGTGCTAGTCGCACACATCCTCAGGGCAAGCAAAATTGTCAAAATTTCACACAACAAATAGCAAATGCTATTTGGATGTTGTGTCAGTAGAAACGTTTTGTGATAAGTTTTATTATTGTACATATCATAGATGCTAGAAACGAATAAATACATGTATAAGCATGAAATTAATTTTAAGTACCGATTAACCTGTACTAAATTTTGCTTGCCCTGAGGATGAGTGCGACGAGCACTCGAAACGTCGGCAAAGAAATATAAGTGAGTTTTATTGGTGCAGGTCGAGGGTCCGGTGGCCTGGTGCAATGGATAGCACGCCTATGCCCCGGAAAGGCGGAGATCCTGGGTTCGATTCCCAGGGGCCATGGGATGTTTGGCCTCACCAATAAAAAACACTCACAGTCTTGTTAAATCAAATTTTTTATTTATCCTGGCTGCTATTTCTCGGGGAAGGCTCCCGTTCTTTTATCCAATTATTTTTTCCCTTTATTTTTAGCGTAGGAGAAACGAAAATTTCATACGCAGAAGCCAGATCCAAAAATCGTTGACCTGTGCTATAAGATGATTTAGTAAGTGTAAAAAATTTTGAAACATTTTGCAAATTAAAATATGTAAATAAAATACTTGGTTTTTTGTTTCAAGTTATTTTATTATTTATAAATCACCACTAAATAGGTTTTTTTTTAACATCTTCAAAAGTAATACAACGTTGAATTATAATCAATAGATGTCAAAAGTCATGGATTCGAATCCCGTCCCAGGAGCAAAAATTTGTTTCAATTGAATTGAAATAAATATGACCTCAGATGACACCAAATAAATAAATAATCTGAAGCAAGTAACCAATTGTTTTTATTTGTATATTTTAATTTAATTTAGACTTATTAAAAATAAAAGACATTTTTCACTTTATTTTAATTTAATAATTAATAACTTCGAAAAAAAAAATTTGTTAAAAACTACAACGTTTCTGCAACCTTCATCAGGTAACGCATACACTTTGACTTTTCGGCTGCCGAGCCCATTTGGGATTTAATTCATTTCTATATAGGCCTATATTTTAAATTTATTATACCCCGATGGCAACTAGAGTACGTCCCATTAAAATAATTATTGTAACTATTAATAAAAGAATTTTATTTTCGGTTTAATTTGTTTTTTGTTTATTTATAAAAATTACAACGTTTCGGCCACTCATTCTGTGGCCTTCTTCAGGTACAATTCACTTATATCTGTGACAATCTCATTTCAATTGAGAAATGCGATTGTACATAGATGTAATATCCTTTGTAATCTTATCTGAATTGTACAGTGAAGGACAATATTAAGTTCCACCTATGCGTTTTCTACTTGTGATTATTTCATTGTTTTTATAAAAGAAAAAATGAAAATCTATTGAAAATTTGTTGTTTCCATTAAAAAATGTATAATATTTTTTTAAAACAATGAAATAATCACAAATAGAAAACTCATAGGTGGGAGTTAATATTGTCCCTCACTGTACCTGAAGAAGGCCACAGAATGAGTGGCCGAAACGTTGTAATCTTTACAAATAAACGACAATCAAATTCTTTTATTAATGATAACAACTGTGAAAGCCTAAACTCCAAAAGTCACAGTAACTAGCTTTCGTGCTATTGCCCTGTCCTGTCTGTTTTATTATTAACCTATTATAAACTGACAAGTGAGTAATTTAGTATTTAGTTGTCAAAGTGTTTGCATTATCTTTGACGATTGCAAAAATAATAACCGAAACGTTTTTATTTATCGTAGTTCGCTGTATTATTAATTACTAAATTAAAATAAACAACGATTAATGTCAAAATGTCTTTTATATGAAGCAAAATATATTTAGAAATAAAAATTTAGGAGGGGGCCGTGAGTTGGAGGGGATTGTGACTTCAAGAAGTTTAAACCAAGGAAGGGTAGTGAATCTAAGTAAAGCTCCAAGCTCCAAAATGGATAAGATCAAGAAAATTTTTAGTTTTTTTTTTTTTTTTTTTTAATATTCAATTAGATTAAACTAAAAGGGATATTTCAGGAAATCAAGGATAAAAAGAAATTAATAAAATAACTAAAAAATAATTTTATTTATTAATAAAACGATTTGAATAACATGTACATAGATTTATGGGCAATTATGTATTATTTAATAAAAAAGTCTTTTCATAGAAAAGATTAAAATACCCAGGGTTCCAAAGCCAAACCTTAAGTACATTTTAATGAATAATATTAATATTTAAAAATAAATAAATAAATTTTAGCCAGTGAATTATGAAAAAACCTGATGTAACATCATATTGTAGAACTTTTACAGGAAAAGTTGTGTGATGTGGAGTTGTCACACCAGGTTTTTTCTAAATACCCACAGATGCGTCGACTGGCTCTAAATTATCAATAAAAAAAAATATCGTAGGTGAATCGCTAACTAAAGGAATTAGTTCAAACAAAAAAAAATCTGGTGTGACTGGCGCACAGCACACAACTTTCTCTTACCCTTCGGTAAGAGAAAGTTGCACACTGTGCTGGTCACACCAGATTTTTTGTGTCGAGATATATTTAGTTTCCGATAGCACCTTAGTTTCAAACTTGCATTTTAAATGTTGACTGCTTCAAATAAACTATGGTTATTTTTCAAAATTTTAATCTCATATTTGGACATTTTATACACAATATAGAATCGTAAATAAATACAAAATTTCATAAGAATTGGAAAAAAAAATTTTAAATGCCTAAAAAGTTCCAAAGGGGACCCCCTTTTGAATCGAAATTAACATACAAATTCCTATAGGAAATTAACATTGTTTCTATGCGAAGATAAGGTGGAAAGGGAATTTAAAAAGAGTAGAGAGAGACGATAATGTTTGCAAGTGGGAGAGATATATATATATGTTTTCTTTGAAACAATTAAAACAGAAATAAAAAAAAAAAAATAAATGGGAATTTAAATAATAATTGATTTTTACTTTCTCGTACCCTATATATGAAATATATAGGAGAGAGAAAGCTATTGCGATCATGTCAAAAATTCGATGTCGAGATTTTGATGGATATACATGTTTTGAGGTCCCCTGAGTCCAAAAAAGTGGGTCCCGCAAATTGGTCTGTGTGTGTGTGTGTGTGTGTGCTGTATGTGTGGACAGATTTTTAGCATGAAGGAATTGAGCTACCGGATTGAAATTTTATATTTAACTTAGGTACCTTTGAAGAATCTCAAAATAAGCTTTTGAACAAAATCGGCCAAAAAGTACTAGTACTTTACTGATGTACTTTTTCAGTTTTTTTCGATTTTCTCAAAATTCCCTCCAAGGATTTTTTTAAAATTCATAAATCAATTATTTTTTAGATGCTCTTTAAAATGTATATTCTCATTTTGCCGTTGAAATCTTCTGAAGACCACTTTACTCTTGTTCTTCATAGGAAAGATAGAACTGGTTGCCATGGTAACGGAATTTAAATCTTTTTCTTTTTATTAGATTAAAAAATCAATTATTATTTAAATTCCCAGAGGGCTCGCTGGTGTAGTGAGCTAGGGTGTCAGCTTCTGCAAAGAAGATCCCTGTTCAAACCCTTGGCATGCAGGATTTTTCATTAAATAAAAATATTTATTTAATGTAAACAAATCCTCAAGCAAGCCCCCTGGATTGGAACATAGGATCTCACCACAATAGCCCTCAGGCAACTCTACGAGGAGAGGGAGTTGTAGTGGACATCCCGTCCTATGGAAGGGACTTAAAGAAGGTTCCCTCTCAGTGATGCATTCTTCGAAAGGAGTAGGCTACACGCCGGTGCTGAGGGAGTCCCTCCTCAACTAGGACATCCTCCATAGCATAGAAGAGGTTGGATAAAAGGAGCCGGTTGGAACCAGAAATAAGGATTAGTTCACTAGCTAGAGACGAAAGTAGGAGGAGGAGTTAGAGATAGAAAAGGACGTAACTTCACGGGGTGCCGGTAGATGGCTACGGCCAGAGGCCGGTTGGGTTTGAGGTGTGTTGTCTTCGTACACGAAAGCACCTCGGGTAAATAACCAGGGATCCCGATAGGAATTTCAAATAAAAAAAAAAATTTAAATTCCCATTTATTTTTATTTTATTTGTGTCTTTAATTGTTTCAAAGAAAACATATATGTCTCTCTCTCACTTGCAAACATTATCGTCTCTCTCTACTCTTTTAAATTCCCTTTCCACCTTATCTTCGCATAGGAACAATGTTAATTTCCTATAGGGATTTGTATGTTAATTTCGATTCAAAAGGGGGGTCCCCTTGGGAACTTTTTAGGCATTTAAAATTTTTTTTTCCAATTCTTATGAAATTTTGTATTTATATACGAGTCTATATTGTGTATAAAATGTCCAAATATGAGATTAAAATTTTGAAAATAACCATAGTTTATTTGAAGCAGTCAACATTTAAAAATGCAAGTTTGAAACTAAGGTGCTATCGGAAACTAAATATATCTCGACACAAAAAATCTGGTGTGACCAGCACGATGCACAACTTTCCTTACCGAAGGGTAAGAGAAAGTTGTGTGCTGTGCGCCAGTCACACCAGATTTTTTAAGCATTAACAATTTAAAATGCAAGTTTGAAACTAAGGTGCTATCGGAAACTAAATATATCTCGACACAAAAAATCTGGTGTGACCAGCACAGTGCGCAACTTTCTCTTACCGAAGGGTAAGAGAAAGTTGTGTGCTGTACGCCAGTCACACCAGATTTTTAATCTAATAAAAAGAAAAAGATTTAAATTCCGTTACCATGGCAACCATTTCTATCTTTCCTATGAAGAACAAGAGTAAAGTGGTCTTCAGAAGATTTCAACGGCAAAATGAGAATATACATTTTAAAGAGCATCTAAAAAATAATTGATTTTTGAATTTAAAAAAAAATCCTTGGAGGGAATTTTGAGAAAATCGAAAAAAACTGAAAAAGTACATCAGTAAAGTACTAGTACTTTTTGGCCGATTTTGTTCAAAAGCTTATTTTGAGCGTGTGGGAAGGTACCTAAGTTAAATATAAAATTTCAATCCGGTAGCTCAATTCCTTCATGCTAAAAATCTGTCCACACATACAGACACACACACACACACACACACACTACATACATACATACATACACACACACACAGACCAATTTGCGGGACCCACTTTTTTTTGGACTCAGGGGACCTCAAAACATGTATATCCATCAAAATCTCGACATCGAATTTTTGACATGATCGCAATACTTTCTCTCCTATATATTTCATATATAGGCTAAGAGAAAGTAAAAAAAATAATAATAATAATGATCCAGTGGCCTGGTACAAAGTGAAACAGGCTGGGATAGGTTGGAGATCCCAGGTTTGGCCAGAGACTTTTAAAACTCACAAAAATTCCTACAAGAAATTTTGTTGGCTCTAGTTGAAACATGATTTAATTATAATAGGTAAAAATTAAAACATAAAAACACGAGGTGATATGTTTCAATATAAATATCTTGTTTTTTTTTTTAACATTCACACTTTTTTCTATTCACACTCACATTCACACACGCATACACCCAGTCTTTTTCGACAACTTAAGCCATATAAGACTTTATACGAAATCATCGAACTGCCTGGGTTCCGAACCCCCGACCTTTGGTATATAAGGTAGACGTGCTACCAACTACGCCAAGCCCGGGGCATATCTTGAGTTGATTAGCAAATAAAAAACTTTTTATATTTTGTTGACGACGTTTCGAAACTCATCATCAGGGCAATCAAAATGTCAGAATTGTTTGCAATTTGTTTTTCCTAAAAATGTGGTCTCAAAACTTCGGCAACAAAATATAAAAAGTTTTTTTTATTTTCATCTAGCTGTTTCATTCAATATAGAGTATTATTTATTGGCAAAAAGACTTGATACATATTTGTATCATTCTTAAATATGACACATCGAATAGTATCTGTATCAGTCAAAAGTATCCGCTCTAGCAGTGCAACCTATCGGTGCAACCAACACACAGATGCATGTATATTTGTTCAGATATTTAGGTAAAAAAAAGAGGCGGAAAAAATAAAGCTTTTCAAGGAATAAGGTCAAATGATTTAAACAAAAGCGGCAAAAATTTTTCGTAGGACGGAAAAACTTAAGCTTCACAAAAAAAAAAGGTAATTTTGCTGGGACAGATTGTTAAGGTTGTGAAGAAAATATACACCAGCGGGAATTTATTCAACTGTATCAAATACTTACATGTATAGTTTTTCCCTCAGTGGCTTGCACATGAAAAAGTCCTCCCTAATTGTTGAATGGCTTCTCATACAGAAAACATTTTATCATTAAAACACGCTCCACATATGTGTAATTTGATGCACTGGATAGATTGCGTAGGCATTCCGAAATATTTGCAAAATAAATTATTTTAATTGTGGAAAGCAACCGCTGGTGTATATTTTCTCCACAACATTAAAGGTAAAATGATTTAAAAATTTTTCCATAGGCGGCAAAAAATTTCGTCTTCCAAAAAAAAAAATCTGGTGTGACTGGCGCACAGCACACAACTTTCTCTTACCCTTCGGTAAGAGAAAGTTGCGCACTGTGCTGGTCACACCAGATTTTTTGTGTCGAGATATATTTAGTTTCCCATAGCACCTTAGTTTCAAACTTGCATTTTAAATGTTGACTGCTTGAAATAAACTATGGTTATTTTTCAAAATTTTAATCTCATATTTGGACATTTTATACACAATATAGAATCGTAAATAAATACAAAATTTCATAAGAATTGGAAAAAAAAATTTTAAATGCCTAAAAAGTTTCAAAGGGGACCCCCTTTTGAATCGAAATTAACATACAAATCCCTATAGGAAATTAACATTAGGCCTATGAGAGAAGGCGGAGAGACAGGCGATAATGTTTGCAAGTGAGAGAGAGAGAGATATATATGTTTTCTCCTAAGCAATTAAAGACACAAATAAATGGGAATTTAAATAATAATTGATTTTTAATCTAATAAAAAGAAAAAGATTTAAATTCCGTTACCATGGCAACCATTTCTATCTTTCCTATGAAGAACAAGAGTAAAGTGGTCTTCAGAAGATTTCAACGGCAAAATGAGAATATACATTTTAAAGAGCATCTAAAAAATAATTGATTTTTGAATTTTAAAAAAAATCCTTGGAGGGAATTTTGAGAAAATCGAAAAAAACTGAAAAAGTACATCAGTAAAGTACTAGTACTTTTTGGCCGATTTTGTTCAAAAGCTTATTTTGAGCGTGTGGGAAGGTACCTAAGTTAAATATAAAATTTCAATCCGGTAGCTCAATTCCTTCATGCTAAAAATCTGTCCACACATACAGACACACACACACACATACAGACACACACACACATACATACACACACACACACACACAGACCAATTTGCGGACCCACTTTTTTGGACTCAGGGGACCTCAAAACATGTATATCCATCAAAATCTCGACATCGAATTTTTGACATGATCGCAATACTTTCTCTCCTATATATTTCATATATAGGCTAAGAGAAAGTAAAAGGTTAAATGATTTAGACGCAAGGGGAAAAAATTTCATTTTGCTAGGGAAAAAAAAGGAAGGGTGCCCTTAGTGTGTAATGTTGTTCCCAACGCACCTTTGGAGTGCCTTGGACTTAAAAAGGTTGGGAAACACTGGCTTAATTAATTAATCAATCTTATCAAAAAAAATAAATGAATATCCTCTCTTTAATCACGTCTCTAAGCTCTCTAGCCAATGGACACTTTTGGCTGATACACATAGGCGTAGCCACGGGGGGGGTTTTGGGGGTTCAAACCCCCCCATTGGACCCAAGCCATGACTAGATATTTAAGCTCTCTAATACAAAATACTTTTTCTCTCTATATATTTCATATATAGGGTAAGAGAAAGTAAAATATAATAATTTTCTCTAGCTTACAAAAAAACAAAAATTAAATAAAACGCAAAAAATTCGAGAAAATTCTGAATTTTCCCATTGAAAAGAATTGATTTTTGTTATGCTTTATAAAAAATTAAAGCCGCTTAAAATTGATTAAATCTCGCAAATGAAAAATAATAAAAATTATTATATAAATAAATTTTTTATTTTTTTTCTTAATGAGGTCTCAGATAGGAGTCTGGTCAAGATAATCACATAGAGGGACACCCCAGTATTTAAATTGCATTATTTATTGCCTGAAACGAGTTTTTTTTTTTTTTTTTTTTTTTTTAAGGTCTTTTTCGGCATCTAAGGCCATTTAGACCCCATCCCTATTTATTTCAAATGATTTGCAGTCAAATCGAATGAAATAAATATTTCTCGCTGGGACGGGAAGCGAACCTGGGACTCCGGTGCGAGAGGCTAATGTCTTCTCACTGAGCCACGGCTCCCGGGCCTGAAACGAGTTGATTGAAAAATTGCGGGACTTAATTAAGAAAGGGCGGGCCCGAGTCACCTCGAGGGGCCCCCAGAGGGGGGGGCTAGTCATATATTTCATTAGACGCCTTATACTAGCCTATTAGTCTGGGTGGGGGGGGGAGAAATAATCCTAAACCCCCCCCCCATCAAAAATTTCTGGCTACGCCTATGCTGATACAGATAGTATATTGAAAGCATATCACTTTATGTTTTTACCTATTGTTGTTTTCTTTGTTATTTTAGATAATCCGCTGATCTGCGATTGTGAACTGCGTTGGTATCGCGATTGGATAAAAAATCTCCGTGAAAAGGATGACGAGATGATGCAAAAGAAGAGAACCATGTGCTCAATGGAGCATGAACATCGCGAGTATAGTCTACAAAATTTGCCATTGGATAAAATGAATTGTGTGGGCAAAAAACCAGAATTATATTCAGGTGGCGGAAAACAAATTTTAGGTTCGATTTGGCAAAATACAATCGTATCTATAAGCGCTACGATGCTGGCTACAGCTCGTATTCGCTAAAATGCCGCCACTTATTAAAAAAAAAATCTTTTTTTTTTTTTCTTAAAATAGAGGATGCTGAATGGCCATGAAAAAAGATCCCATAGAAAGTAAACCCACACATATAAACGAAATAATTGATTACGAAACCAAAGTCCAAATATTTATACATATCATTTCAAACAAAAATCTTTACATATCAACAAAAAAAAAAAAAAGCCAACGCAAAATATGTTGGGATTTTTCTAATTTTTGAGATTCAATTTTTTATAATATATCAAAATACATATCATTATTTCTCTCTCTGCTTAGAGTCAGAAAATGTTTGAATGCTCAGAACACAAACAACACACACATAACACACACTAGAAATTAGATTCCTACTCTTTTAAAGTAAATCCCAAAAAGAATGAAGAAAAAAAAAATTTAATCAGGGCTGTCCATTAAATACGCAAACAAAAATCATCAGATTGAATTTGATATTAAATGTAAGCCTGGCTGGTTGTCTGTTAAATCAAGAATATTTTATATAATATTTTATTATGCCGACGTTTCGGTCTCTGTCAGGCCTCGAAATACTAAGAAATAACTTTGGCTAAAGCACAAGTGATCAAAAAACAAGATGGTAAAGGAGTTAGTAATTAATATTGAGACCACCAGTTACATATGACATCATCGAATGAAAAAGAAAAACAATTTTTAACACACCGAAATGTCCCCCTAACTGTGTTGTAAAATTTCTTCTTAATATCTAGCCGGAGAGAGCCGACGAGATATAAGAAGAGCGTGAACTTGACTCGATAAGATTGTTGAAGATAAAAAAAAGAAAAACAAATTCAACCGTAGACTATAATTGATACATTATCTATATAAATAAAAAAAAAAAAAAACACTAGGTTAAAAGTTTCGAAAATAAAAAAAAAAAAAAACATTTTTTTAACGTCTTTTTCGGCATCTAAGGCCATTTAGACCCATTCAAATGATTTGTAGTCAAATCAAATGAAATAAATTTTGCTCGCTTGGGACAAGAAGCGAGCCCGGGATCCCAGACATGAGAAGCTAATGTCTTCTCTCTGAGCCAAGGGTCACGGGCAAAGAAGAAGGTATTATGATGGCAAAGAATTTTTTTTTTCAACTTATGACCTAGTGTTTTTCAATTTTTATATTTATAAAAAAAGAAATTCAGGCAACAATGAGATGGGAAATACGACACAGTGATAATAAAATTACATATAAAAGCAAACATTAGATGAAACATTATGTGCTGTATATATATGAAAATTGAAAAAGAAAATACTCTAGGTTATAAGATTCAAAGATTAAAAAAAAAAAAAAAAAATTATCAGTTATTGATGGATGGTACATGATTGTAGAAAAGGATTTAAAATGTTTTTTTTTTTTTTTTTTTTTTTTTTTCAACTTATAACCTAAAGTTTTTTAATTTAATTTTTTTTCAATTTTTATATTTATAAAAAAAAGAAACAATCAGTTGAGGCAACAATGAGATGGAAAATACGACACAGCGAGGTGTTAATAAACTGATATATAAAAGTAAACATTATATTTAAACCATCAACTATTCTAAGCTCTAATTGAAACATGTATAAATGAAAATTTAAAAAAAAAAAAAAAAAAGGTTATAAGGTCTGAAGATTTAAAAAAAATCAGTTGTTAAATCATTTCTGATGATGGGATTTAACTTATAACTTTTTTTTTTTAATTTTTAATTTTCAAAAAAGAAACAACCAGTTCAGGCAACAAAGAGAATCAAATTAATTAAAATTATTTCAATTTTTAAGTAAAGCTATAAAAATAGAGGATGTAGAGTGTATATTAGGGGTATGACTTTTCGACTTTTTTTTTTAAAAAGATTTCCTGTATCACGACTCAATGAACTTTTGCCTATTAATGACTAAAATGACGTTTATTCCATGAAATTATTAAAAAAGGTCACGCACAAACCACTTTGAAATTTTAGGTTGAATAGTCGCAGTCTTGTATAAGCTGGTATATAAGGGAGGTGTTCAAAGCGAGTAGTTGAGTTTTAATTAGCTTAATTTGGTGTCAATTATAACTTTCAGAACCCTCTAGAAAATCCTGGGGGGGGGGGGGGGGGGGGGGTAAGGGACCCTCTGGGAAGGGGTAAGCCAAAATCATAGTTATATATTTTATTTTTCTAATAAAGATTTAATGATAAATTATATAAATTCTATTTATAAAAGCAAATTTTAGTATTTTTTTTATTATTTTAAATAAAAGATCGGTTGCAGCAAATGTTCGAAGAGAAAGGTACCCCAAACCCAAGTTTATTAGTTGCCAGCTCCATGTGCTGGATCTCTTTATACGTGTTATCATGGGCGATGAGCTCTATGGTTTGACTAAATCACCAAACATCCACTACTTCTTAGTGCAGGTTTTTATTAGCAATTATAATAAATAGAAAGGAGCCTTCAGCAACATTAAAACTAAAATTAAGGAAACAGGCGGTTGAAGAGGCGACATGAAGTTTCTCTACCACCTCACTCGTGTCTTCCATCACTTCGCTGAGAGTAATGAAATCTTTTTCGTGAAATTTCAACAAATTCCAAATATCAGCAATGCACGCTGGACCTCTTGAGCCATTCTAGCCCTTCTTGAGTTTATTATGATGCCTAAAATCCGCAAAAGATTGTCAAAATTCCGCAAAATTTGTCCATTCATTTCTTACTAATGGGCTGATCATTAAATCAGCAGCCAATGGTTCCACGTTGAAGATTTTGATGAACTATCTGCAGCTCTGAATTAGCAGGGTTAAATTTCTTGAAAACCCACTGGAAAATAGATGAATTTCCAATCAACATTGCCCGAAACAACCAATGTTGTGAGCGTGCGGTGAAATCAAAGATATGGTAGAAGTCTACTAAGACTCCTCCCTTAACAAGGACAACCCCCACTGAGATTCATCCTCAACAATGACCTTGTTTAGAATATTTGACTTCCTTGTGTCTTTAATGACCCTATATAAGTGAGTCTAAAGCTTGTGTTCAATTTTGTATCTATTTAGAGTGACTTCAAAAAATTTGCAAAAATCTGATATATAAAATTTTCAAATCATTTTGTGCGTGACGTTTTTTTATCAAATCACCTTGAAAGTAAGATTTGATTCAATATTTAGTAAAAGTTCATCATGTTATGATACAGGGATCCGAGGTTGTAAAAAAGTCATACCCCTAGTGTATATATATACATATATACGCCGTAAAGGTTAATCATTTAAAAAAAAAACGTATTGAGAGAAAATAATCTGATTTTAAGAAAAAAAACAAACGACAGATAGCCCTGATTTAAAATAGAATTGAGTTTTTTTTTTTTCATACATATTACGAAAGAGGATTCGATTGATTGATTGATACGTCAGTGTTTTTGATAAGAGATATCATTTCTTTATGGTCAGGTATTAAAAATAGAATGTCACCCTTAAAAAACAAATTCACTGACTTTTTTTTTTTTATCTTTCAAAAACGGGATTGAAAAAAACATATCACGAGGGTGGGAAATAAAAAAAAACCACCGGCCAAAAAAAAAAAACAAACGATATCAACTAAACAAAGGATGAAATCATTGAATTAAGATTACCATGATATTTTTTATTATTATTATTATATATATACATATAAATATATATATTAGTAATACTATACCTAAATCTTTATAAACAAAAAAAAAAAATTAAAATTTGTATAAAAAAATTTTTTGATCTAAGATTTAGGCGTAAGTTACAATCAAACAAATTTCCCCTAAGAAAATTTGTTGACGTAATTTTTTCTCTATATTTATGATTAAACAATGTGATTCAAAAAAAAAAAATGTTGTTTCCCTTATTTTCGATTATTTACATATATAAATATCTATTTACTATATATTAAAAAAAAAAAATATAAGCAAGGGATTCAACAATCAAATGTTGTCTTGTGATAATTGTTTAATTTCATTCACTAATTCTTCGTGTTAAAAAAAAAAAAAAAAACCATTGGCCTATATATGTAAAACTTCTCTCTATCTCTCTCTTACACATTTTTCTCTTTATAGTAGATTTATTAAAATTAAAAAAAAAAGTGGTGTGACTTCAGTTATAGATATCACCACCACTTTTTTTTTTGGAAATCCCCACTTGCTCTAGCAAAACAAAACGACGACCCAGGCATGGATGAAAACTCAGGCAACTGCTATCCTCTTAACTTCCTTTCTATCCTTGAATGCTTCTTTTATTTTTTTTTAATATAATAAACACAAACATATCATCTTCATATCTTTATGTGGTATGGCAGATAAATCACTTTACTTTTTATATTAAAATGTCACAAATTATATTTATTAGCTAATTAAAAGAAAAATAATTGTGAGATTTAATTAAAATTATTTGAATTTTTAATTAAAGCTATAAAAATAGGGGATGTAGAATATATATATATATATATATATATATATATATATATATATATATATATATATATGCATAATAACTTCTTTTTATTGACATTTAAATTATGATAATTCTATGAATATTTTTTTTCTAAATATTTGAAACATGCGAATTCAGGTAAGTCGATTTAAACTATTCTATATAGTTAAAATATTATATATTCATTAAGACATATGTTTGAATAATTTAATAATACTTTGATAAGATTAATTTGAATAAATAAGACCTTGATGGCCTTAAATGTTGACAAATTCTATTTACTGGATTAATATTTTATTTTGTTTGTTAATCCGTATAAAAAAAAGTAAAAAAAAAATGAAATTTTTGGGACAAAAAAAAAATAAAAGAAAGTGATTTATTTCGCCTGTTAATTTTATATTCAAATATGCTGTGAAAGGAATTTAATAAAATTTTATTTTTTATTATTTAGAATAAAAAAAAATTTGTATATATATGTAAAAAAAAAAAATAAATAATTTTGTAGCATTCAAGGAAAATAATGAAGCAACAAAAAATAATAATTAAAAAAAAAAAAAGAGTCTAGTTGCAATCTACGAAATTGAGGGGCCGGCGCCCTGGGTCAAATAAGAAAATTAACAGCTAGAGAAATATTAAATTTAGTCTTTCGTGGATTTAATTAGCGTAAAAAAAAAAAAAAATAAAACAATTAAAAAAAAAAAATAAATAAATAAACAAAATTACTAAAAAAAATATAGTGTTGTAATTTTTTATATCATATTACATATAAATATACATATTCATATATATATATCTAGCTTGTAAATAAAAAATAATTGCACTATATATTTTGCCTAAAATTTAAGGCATTTTGAAATTTCCTTTTTTTTCGTAAATTTAAAATATAAGATTAAAAAAAAAAAAAAACCACATACAGACATATCCTAGCGCGCTGGTCCACCTAGACTTGCCGTAGACATCCCCAAGGACTGTCCACACATACTGCGCAATATTTTTTATACCAACTTATTGAAAAAAAAAATCAAGTGTCAAGTCGTTATCCAGAGTGCCTACGGCAAGGGAGCAGCCAGCCGCTTATTTTAAGTGTAAAAATATCATTAAGATTATATAAATAAAATATATATATATACAATTTTTACATTAAAAAAAAAAAGATATTGTGAATTCTAGTTGTTATTTAGAGATTAAAAAAAAAAAAAATAGTTAAAACGCACATCTATCTGTCTATATAAATATATATATTTAGTGTCAAATTGCATGGTTATCCTATTATTTATTGTTTAAATATATATTTAGCGTTAATAATTATTAAGAGTTAAATTTATTAATTGTAAGAGATAAAACGATGTTGCATTTTATGTATATGATTGTAAAATTAGTAAAAAATAATAATAATAAAGCTATTCTATTAAAAATTATTCAGGATTTTGATGTTAGTGGTGAGTAAAAAATAAAAAATAAAATCATCCATTGATTGGTGTTTTAAAATAGCCAAAGCCCGGGGTATATAAAGCTGAATTAGTACGAAAAATCCCCATTTGGGGAAGCTCAAAAATTTCATATTTCTCCACATGGGCGTACCCAGGATCAAATCTAGGGGGGGCATGGTCAGATCATGGTCGTCCAGGGGGGGGGGGGCAGATCATGGTCGTCCAGATTGTGGCATAGCTATTTTTTATATAGAGAGGTAATGCCTTCGAATTAAAGGCCTAAAAACCCTCGAGTCCTAACAAAAACAATCATTCACCGTCGCCATCCACCAATTTTGTTTCGTTTCATCACTTTATAAACATTTAATTTTTTTTTGTTGCTTCTAGGGGGCAGCTGCCCCCTGCCCCTCGCTGGGTACGCCCATGTTTCTCCATAGAAAATTACTAGCTAATTTATTGTCTCTTAAAAATGTGAAAATTAAAATTTAATATTATATAAATATGATTAATTTTAGGATAATAATTGTGAGATTTAATTTCAATTTTTTCCTTTATAACGTCAGAAACTACTTGACGGATTTTTATGGGGTTTATTTTCAATATTTTAGAAATTTTTCGAAAAATTGTTTTAGCCTGTTTTTTTTTAGAGTTAAATTTAAACTATCAACCATAGGCTCTAGTTCAAGGGCGGATACAAGGGGGGGGGGGTAAAAAGGGTAATTACTCCCCTCCTCCCCCTGAGATTTGAAAAAAAAAAACACTTTTTTTCGCAAAAAAATGTATTTTTAATGTAAAATTTTAAATATTAATAAATAAAAATTTGATTTGTATTTATATTCTGGCAAACAAGTAGAGAACAAGGCCGGAACTAGGAGTTTTTTAAGGGGGGCAAAATTTAATTTGCCACCCCTCCTTAAAATTTTCTATACAAAATTCTATCATTTTACCTTTTTTTAGTAAATCTTTCTTTAATTGCCGCCCCCTGATATCTGCCGCCCGCACACGCACCCACTGCCCCCCCTCTAGATCCGGCCCTGGTAGAGAATGCGCCTACCGAAATTAAGAAAAGATTGTGTTCTGTGCAACTAGTCACACCAGAATCCCCCCCTCGAGAAACACCTCTGGATCCGCCCTTGCTCTAGTTAGAACATTATTTAAAATGAAAAAAATTAAGAAATAAAAAACACTATATTATAATCAAAGATTTATTAAAATTGTTCATTTCTAACCAATCTTTGAAACTTATAATCTAGTGTTTTTTTTTTTCTTAATTTTTCAATTTAAGATGTTTAGACATAAAAAATTCTAAATAATTCAAACCGCCTTCTTTAAAAAAGTGAAGGGCTCACTTTGAAATAATTTGATAATTAAGTATGGGTGTCCAGAAGGGTGGAGGCGAAGAAAAAAGCAATTATAAACTACTGATTAAGATTTTTTATTAAAAAAAAAAAAAAAAAAAATCTATATAATTGGATTATGGGCTTAATAATATCAGATCTTTTTGAAATATGCACTTGAAAAGCTACATATTGGCATTTAGGTCTCGAGAATACTTCAAGACAATTGGGTCAAGCACCTCGCATTTATTATCTAATATTACATATACACGGATTATAAACGAGTGTTTGTAGACGGTTCAACTTCTTTTTCTTTATTCCACATCCATCTTAATGAATTTCAAATGCAAACTTGACATGAATAACAAAAATTCGAAAATTGAAATTTTTATTTTAATTCCTTTATAAAACACAACAATAACTGCGAAACTACTAGAAGGGGTTTCATGGGATTTTTTAAATAATTGGATGGCTGTTTTTCATTAAATACGTCCCTTCCCGGATAATTTATAAAATAAGTATATAGTTAATATTAAAAATTGAGAGAAAAGTTATATTCTGATACTCAGGGGCTCACAACTAGTGAGTACGTGGATGGCGACCACGGGTTACCCGAGCTAAGACTGACATTTCTTCTCTTTATTTTTAATATGTCAGTCTTTTCCAGCATTCTCTTTTCAGAGATAATCAATCAAGTATATTATTAGGTAAGAAAAGAATATTCATTTCGAGATGATTATTATTATAATTCTCTTGTTTCAGAAATTGCTGTAATTGTGTGTGTGTATTGATAAAGGGGTGATGGAATCCATTGGAACGAAGGAAAGACAATCAATCCAATACAAATGAAACAGGTGATGTGTTGTAGGCTATAATAAAAAAGTAAAAGTGATTTTTTTTTCACTTTTAGATGTTTTACACTTAAGAATAAAAATAAAATTTTTTTTCACCACTTGCTATGCCTAAAAAATGCGAAGCAGATAGAGGCAGCACATAAGATTAAATAAAATAAACAAAATTATCGAGTTAGAACCTTCATCGGGTCTGAATTTCAATTTGAGTAAGAACTCAATAACATCGATCATTTAAATTAAAAAATACAAATTTTAGAAAATAAGAATTTACCTCGGCTCGAAATCTAATACAGTAGAACCTCGCGTAACGAGCACCTCTCATTACGAGTAATTCGCATAATGAGCAAAAACAATTTGTAAAAAGAATGACTTGCTTAACTTGTTTGACGTTTCTCATAACAAGTGGCGAGGAGAGGGGAAATCAAGGATTGTACGCATGACTACATCAATCTGTGTCAAGGGGGGGGGGGGACAGTTCTATGGGGAGGATGTTATTGTTTCGCAAAACGAGTGTTTCGTGCTGTGCGACCAATCACACCAGGTTTTTTTATATTTTACTTTCTCTTACTCTATATATGAAATAATATATATATATATAGAGAGAAAGTATTGCGATCAT